>VZTT01032793.1:0-13395 GCA_013400855.1 Buphagus erythrorhynchus | reverse complement strand
AAAAGGAGCTGGTCTGCTGGCCCATTTGTTACAGCTGGCTTCCTTTCTGCTCTTTTGGACACTTGTCCAGCTTCTGAGACACGGGTACCCTCAGCCAGTGTGGACAAACGGGCACATGGGTGTCTCGTGGGAGCGCACACCGACACTCTCAGGGTGTAATGGCTGATGTCAGCAGGCATTGTATCGAGCTGGACAGTGGGGACAGAATTCCTCAGAGGGCAGAGATGCTCTTGGAACACGTGTTTATTGTGAGGGTTGTGGGTAACCCTGCTACCAGCTGCCAGCACAGCTGATATCAGGGTCCCATGTGGCCAAGAGAGTGACATCCTGTTACCTTGTGGCTTTATCCCATTCTATGTTGAATATTCTAATTCCCAGTCACCAACCAGTACAGGACACACCTCTTACTACATTTACATGCAGCCTATAGAAACTATTATATTACCATATAATCTACTTTCTAAGTCTTAAAAGCCACCCCCTAATCTACCTTTTCCCTGATACCTTGGTGGGCTCCACCCCTTGGGCTCTCAGGTGTCCCTTTGTTAGCTATTGCTCAACCCACCTTCAGCTAATCGTTGTCTTCCTGCTTGGCCATGCTTTACATTTCAAAACTAGCTACCATCTCTATATCATCCACAGGTTTTATATTTTCAGAATCTCTTGCTAAGCAATCATATCTGTAAGCTTTTCCTGTCTCATCTTTCCCTACATCAGAGGTGCTTGGGTTTGCAGAGGCACAAAATATGTCTTTTTTGGATTCAGTGGGTTGACTCTGGAAACACAGCACAGCATCTGCATTTCCATCTGGGAAATGGGGAGGAAATCTGGACAGACATATGGGAGTCACTGTTTTTATATTTCCAACACTGATGGATAAGCATCTGAATTTTCATCAGGCATCTTCTTAGCTCAGAGTCAACACAGTTTGCTCCTTGTTGGGTAAAAGAACAAGTATTTCAGACTAAAACTCCAGTGATGAGGAGACAGAGCTCCTGGATGTCGAGAAGAGCTGCACTCCCTCTTGGGAATCCTGTTCAGACTCACAGATTCAGCTGTGCAAGAGCCTGGATTCAGCACAAAGGCTATGAGTGCTTCAGTCACACTTGAATCTAGAAAGTCAGACCCAAGTGTTCACAGAGATGTGAAAATATTTATTCTCAAACAACTTCCTCTTTGCAGACCTTAAAAAAAGGTTTTTCCTTTTGCTGTTAGCCAGATGTGTTGAACACAGATATATGCACACACAGGTGTACATATATCCCTGTGCAATTTTTCCACAACCTTGCAATCTCCTGGAAAATTCCCCAGCAGGCATTAAACCCCAGACATCTCCAGGAAAGGCTAATAAATCATTCTAAGTATGATGTTTGCAGGGGAAGGCATTTTGGAGATGATAAAAAGAAACCCATTTTCCAAATGTCAATGAACCCACAGCAATGGTGAGCAGCTTTTCAGATGTCTGCCCACTTATTAGAGATGTGCAAAGTCAGGTACCTACAATATTTGACTAGAAAAAGTTAGAGTATAAATGACTGTAGCCTTTCCAAGCCTATAAAAAGTGAGGCAGGGATCAGAAATGATTGGGGGGGGAAAAAATGAATCTCCCACAAGCCTGTTTTTCAGAAACCAGAGTTCAGCTTGCTCCTGAGAGCAGCAGGGAGCACAGCATGGAGAGGTAATTGTGCATGAGAAATTCTCTTTGAATACATAGGACAACATTACTGGGCAGAGAGGTGGGAGGAGGAACAAACACCAGCTCCATGTGCTACTCAGGAAGCTGTTTGTACCAATTCCTACATATCCACATGTTTCTGATACATTAATTAATGCCTGGGAGGAAAGTCAGCCAGGCCAGGGGCTCGGTGTGTCTACTGTGACCTGCCAAATCCCAGCACCTCTCAGGTGCTTATAGATGGGAGACATAAGAAATGGTAAACATAAACACAAATATCATATCTAACTGCAGAAATGAGATGTGAGGGCTCCTGTGTTGGATAATACATTCATTATGTTCCTGATTTTGAGGTGCTGCAGGGAATAGGATGCCAAATTCCCTCCATGCCATCACAATCACAGAGCACTTTACAATAGGATCCTACCTCCTTATTTTTTTGTCATTGGTAAAGTAACCATTTGGAAGTGAAACTCCTGCAACCTTTCATTAAAGAAGATGGGAAGCCAAGAAAGTGGAGAGGATAGATGACATTTTAATGAAACATTAGACACAAAGTGATGGCCACACTATTGTGCATTAGAAAGCTCTGAAGGATGCTCAGCCAACTTGATAGCTTGATGGAATGAACATTTAAATGCTTCTTTTTGGGAAGGAGGTGTGGGATAATGGAACAGGGCCATGCTGCTGGCAGCTGAGGGGTTTGATTTTTCAGCACAACTATTGCTGATAGTTTTAGTGTCCTACAAATATGTGTTAGTACTGTAAAACAATTGAAGTTAAAATGCCCAGGACCTGATTCTTCTCCCACATACAGCACCAGTTACAGGGAATTTGTGCCTCATTCATATCAGTACAAATGAAGAGAAATTTTAGCTGGGTATTTCTGTGTATGAACCTCCTTACACAAGGTATTTAAGCACAAGTTTAAATCAATACCTATTCAGCCAAGACTGATGCAGATCTTTGGCTTTCAGTAGAGAAACGTGCTTAAAACCTTTGTCTAATAGGAATGAACTACAAGCCAGGGCTTTAGGTTAGTTCCTGCACCTTTCCTGATGAACCTTGCTACAGAGGAAAGTCATTATTTCAAAAAGAAGGCATCAGTGGTGTGAAGCCAGATTATATTGAGCCTGCAGGGAAGTTTATTACTTGGCTACAGCACCTCAGCAGAAAAATATTTGATATTGATACTCATCTACCAAATGCAAAAACAAAGAATAAAACAGAGAAACTAAACACCAAAAAAACTAAACAGCTAAATGGACTAAATGACTTTCAATGGTGCCTTCTAGCACTAACCCTTTATGATTCTATAATTCTATAAATATTAGATTGCATTTTTAGCATTTTCCTACTTATATCTGTCAAACCCTGCAAGCCTGCCTGTTCTCTGAGGGGACAGTCCTCACTGAAGCAGGAGTGCAGCCATGTGAGCTCCAGAGCCTACAGACCCTCAGTTACCCCCCCACGAGCACACCCAGCTTTTGCCCAGCCAAAATGTGAATTTTATAGCTGCAGCTGAAAAAAGCCATCTGGAATTTTTTTTCCCCACTGTGTTTCCCATTAAGTGCTTGTTGACTGTAATTAAAATAATTTATATTTTGCAAGGGCAGTTTCGTCCTGCTCTCCCTTCCATGCAGGGCCACGAGCTGCAGCAGCAATTAGTGAGAGATGAGTGATGGAAGTCATGGTTTCAAAAGGTCAGAGATGGCTTTCCTTGCTCACAGCAGCTGGACACAGCATCAGACCTGAAAGGAGCTAAAACCTTCACCAAGGGTTCAGCTTTGTAGCAGGCACGTTGCACCCAGGAAGACATAGGTGGTACCAACAGGTCCAATATTCTACACAGTCCCCAGCCCCTGATTGTAGAAAATACCCAGCTCCTGAATCCATAAAATACCCAGCTCCTGGTTCTATGCAATATTCAGTCACTGATTGTATATAATGCCCAGTCTCTGATTCTATACAATACCCAGTCCCTGAATCTATACAATATTCAGTCACTAATTCTATGTAATACCCAGCCTCTGAGTCTATACAATACCCAGTCCCTGATTCTATAAAATATCCAGCTCCTGATTCTATACAATACTCAGCTGCTGATTCTATACAATATCCAGTCCCTGATTCTATAAAATACTCAGCTCCCAATTCTATAAAATGCCCAGTCCCTGATTCTGTAAAATACCCAGTCCCAGATTCTATAGAATACCCAGCTCCTGATCCTATAAAATACCTAGCCCCTGATTCTATACAATATTCAGTCACTGATTCTATAAAATATTCAGCCACCAATACCCAGCCCTTGATTCTGTAAAATACCCAGCCCCTGATTCTATGAAATATTCAGTCACTGATTCTATACAATACCCAATCCCTGATTCTATAAAATACCCAGCACCTGATTCCATAGAAAATCCAGTCCTGGCTCCCTAGGAGCAGCAAATGGAGCCAGGGAGGATGAGGTCTGGGGAAATTCAGTTTCCAACACAGGCCAACACAGCACAAGGTGGGAGATTTCCCTTGGCCCCACATTAAAATAGTTTTCTCCAATGCAATCTGCCAAAAGTGCACCAGAGAAATGGCTGTAAATACACATATAAGGAGTTCTTTTAAGAAAAAAGAAACTTGAAGAATAATGGAATATGTTGTGCTGATAGGTAGGTAGGGGTTAGAAAATCATACATTATACTCCTCCTTGTTCTGTGACCCAGCTAGCAGAGAAAATCAGAGAAAATCAGCACAAGAAGTCCTTGCTTTTTCTTGTGCTTTCATTTATTTTCATTTGCAGCAAAGTTTTCCCCATTTAGATCTCAATTTCCTTTCCCCTGCTGCAATGGGGTCACCACGGCAGGGGTGGAGGCAGCACATGCCTGGTTACACACAACAGACACCAGCCCAGCAGAGAGAACAGGAAGCACTCACCTCATCACTGTAATTGTTAGTGCCAAAATGTACCGACCTAAATGGAATTTCACCTTGGGAGCTGGGGCTGAATTGAGTCTGAAGGGAGGTGAAATTCCCCAGGCATATGGTGAGTCCTCTGGCTGGTGCAGTGGGAGCCCTGGAGCATTTCATCAGGCCTGGGGAGCCCCCCATGAGCTCCCCAGAGTGCTGGGATCAGGGCAGGAGAGCAGCTGTAAGCCTCTCTTCATGCCAGTGGGGAGCTGCAGAGTGCTGAACTACTGCCTGTGCAATAAAAACCAGGAATACAGCTCCTCTGAATTAGCTTAGACCACTGAGGTCTGTTTGTTTCAATTATCACTGGTACACTCAAGTCTCCTGAAAGATCCCATTAGCTCCCAACTAGTTCTTTTACACACAGGCACCTTTTCTAATACCTTTTGCTTTAATGAAGCTGCTTTTTTTTAATAGCTCACACTGGAGCAGATACCAAAAAGAGAGCAGGAGCACTTAAAAATAAATGGGTCAAATGTGTCCCCGGTGTAACACAGTGGGGTGTATTGATAGTTTGTTTATATCTAAGCTGTTGAGCAAATGTAATGGTGGGAAAAAAGGGAAAAGAACAAAGAACTGAATCTAAATAAAGACCTGTCTTGTCCCCCTTTTCCTGGTTTCCCTTCTACTGGTCAGTACTTGGTGCTTCCACTTTGCAGTGAGGTTTTGTAGATAAGGAGTCACATCCATCATTTTCTATCTGCTAATGCTGTTTACAAAACCCCTTCCAGGGAAATGGCTAAATTCATGCCTGGTGCCTCCATTCATGCCTACACTTCTGTAGCTGGGAGAGAAGATAATCTCCAAAGAGGAGCATAGTTTTCTGTTTCTTCTCCCTGGCTGCTGCTACTGCATAAAGAAAGGTTCGAATTTGTTTTAAATGCCCAGGATTGCAGCTCAATTAAAGTTCAAAAAGCACCCAGTAAAGGCCAGAAGGCAGAGGTCAGATGTCCTGGTCCCTTTGTGCCTGTGACAGCTCTCCAGCACGCTGCTCTTTGCCCTGGGGAGGACAGACTGTGAGTTTAGCCCAGAAGGCAGCAGAAAAGGGATGGTGCTGTGGGACTGAGAGGCTTTGACAAGCAGCACAAGCAGCCCAGCAATCTTGGCTGCTGTGAGAACAAGGAGGAGAGGTTCTCACTGAAATTGGATGGGAATCCTTTTCTTTTAAGATACCAAATCTCATTACACACAATCTGCTTGCAAGCCCACCGCCCGTTCTGCTCGGTGATTTTCTGCTGGGAAATCCTGCTGCCTTTCAAGGCTGAGTTTCTCCACACTCATTTCCCAGCCCTCTTGTTAGGCTCTATTTTGCAGGGTCAAAAGGCCTTTTACTCTCAAGACTCCTCTCCATGTAGATACTCTTAAAACTAATGATAAAAATCTCCTCTCCATCTTTTAATAAGATAATGAATAGAGTTCTTGGTGTTTCAGGTCATGTAACTCATTTCCCACACTGTGAATCGTTTTCCTAGCCCTCCTCTGAGGTCTGTGTAAGACCTTCCCGTGAGTTGTGAGGAGTCAGAAGTGGGTGCAGGTCTCCAGCAGCCAGCACTCAGTCCTCAGCACAGAGATGAGCTTATTTCTCTAATTCCACTTGATTCTTTCCACGTGCACAGGGCTGTCCTTGTGCTGCAGAGCTGAGAGCTCCCTTTGTGGCTGCTGCCCTGCCAGGACCCTCGTGTCCACCCCAGAGTCATCATCTTCCCAGACAGGATCTCCCATTCTGTAGGGAGAATTCTCCCATTTTCCTTCCCAGGTGTAGCAGCTGACTGTGTTTAACTGCAGGTGTTGTCACTGTCCCCCTGCACACAGCACTGGTGAAGCCACACATCAAATCCTGGGTCTGGTTTTGGGCTCTTCACTGCAGGAAGGTCCAGAGGAAGACATGGAGCTGGGAAGGGTCTGGAGCACAATTTGGCTGAGGAGCAGCTGAGGGAGCTGGAGGGGGCTCAGCCTGGAGAAAAGGAGATTCAGGGGGACCTTACAAAGCTCTGACAGGAGGGTGCAGCCCCAGCTACAGGTAACAAGCTACAGGACCAGAAAGAATGGCCTCGAGTTGCAACACAAGTTTAGATTGGATATTAGGGAAAACTTCATGGAAAGGCTTGTCAAGCACTAGAAAAGTGAGAGAGCTTATGGCTATTATTGATCTGTCCTTTTTAACTCCAAGGTGTGGAGCCCTCAGTGCTCTGAGGGCTGGAGGAAGGAGAAAGTGCACCACAAACCAATACAAACACATACAGCAAGGCTGAAGGGAATTTTAGCAAACATTTCCCTTCTTCTGAGTTTCTTTTTTAAGAGAAATAGGGAATAATCTTGTCCTTCAGAGGAGATATATTCCACTGGATGGACTGTTCTTTACAATAGCTGATGCCCCTGCCAGCCCAGAGGAAAGCAAACTGAGTGATTAGAAAAGTCTAAAACTATTGCTGGAATTGAAAAAGGACATGGAGCTAGGACAGTTATTTTTAAGCCGTGCAGCAGCATTGCCTGCTGATCTAACAGCACAAAAGTTACAATTTCTTGTTGATCACACTTTTTTTTCTCTATCAAAACCTGTAGCCAAACTTGCAATCTGTGCCTTATGAAATACTACAGTGGCTACTGAAGAGAAAGAAGGGATCAGTTTATTACAAAATTCATTTGTTGGCACTTGAGCTCCTGGAATTGCACCTAAGTGCAAATTGTATCTGCAGATGTTAATGAATGAAAGGAAGCCCCAGATGAGGACAGGAAAGTGCAGATAATTTTAGCTTTACAAGGTATCTGGAGAAGGAGTGAGTGTATTTGTGAGCTGCAGTTAATGGCAGTGCATTCCACGGATGGCAGAGCCAAGACTTTATCACCTCAGATCCTCCAGCCAAGTGCAGTGGCCAGGAAAGAACCTGCAAACAGGTTTCAGGAGTTGATAAAAGTT
Source organism: Buphagus erythrorhynchus (assembly GCA_013400855.1). Taxonomy (NCBI): domain Eukaryota; kingdom Metazoa; phylum Chordata; class Aves; order Passeriformes; family Sturnidae; genus Buphagus; species Buphagus erythrorhynchus. Next base: position 5,842 of record VZTT01032793.1, on the reverse strand, counting down.
TAAAGGGATGGGGAGGCAAAGGAAGATAGATCCATTGGTGCTAAATGGAATAAAGAATTATACACAAAAAGTGCAAGCCTGCAGCAGCTGCAGTCAAGAAAACAAATCAACCATTTATTACTTCTCCTTCAGTGTTTTTAAATATTTATGGAATGCCATCCATAACCAAGTTAATTGTGAATGGCTGATGGTGTATTTGCAGAGCCTTCTTTCACCTGTGAGCACCAGAACTGCCATGAAAGGGACTTTTCATCAATGACAATAAATATATGGCCCCTTAACAGCTCTCTGTGTGCCTTAATCCAGTGCAGCTACTCCCACAGGGCTTTGCAGGGCATTATGGAGAGTGGAGCCAAGGAACACCAAGGGAATGGGAAGAACACAGTTCTGTGTCTGTGCATGCAGGGTGAGTGTCCTCTTGGAGAAAGAAACCAGCCCCATTTTGCCAGGCAGAAACTCGTGAACATCCACAGCTGAGAAAATAAAAAAGCTCTGTGGTCCCTGCCATTTACAAGGTAGGAATTAATCCAGAGTGACCTCATTACTGCTGGTAGCACATGGCTTAACTCAGTATTTAAATAAAAATTAACAAAGAACGAAACCCAACCTGCTACTCGTGCAGTGACCTGGTGTCAGAAATGAAGAATTCGTCTCCACACTGATTTAATCATATCAGAAAGATGGATGCCAGGATTCATTATTGTGACAAAATGTTTATTGTTTAATCACATTATCTGCCAGCTCTCAGGGAGGCTGAGACAGGTTTATGTGACACAGGCCTGCCACAGGGATCACAGGAGCTGCCTCCTGGCTGCTGCTGCTCCACACAGGCTCTGGGATGTTCCTGCTGTCCCCAGGTGAGCCTCAGCACCTGAAAGTGGCACCCCACACCTCCTTTTACTGCTAATCTGGCTGCTGTGTTTTACCTATGCCTTCCCTTTCACTGTGTGGACATGGTCTGTTCAGCCAGGGGCACAGAAACAAGCATCAGCAAACAGGTACCACATTGAAAGAGGGTTTCTGATTCCTTTCCACATTTTTATATGAAATCCTGTTGCTTTCTGGACATGAAATACAAAGAAATTTTTATTTTTGCCAATTCACAACTTTTCCAGGCTAACCCCCATCAAGGTTTGCCAGACTTCCTTCAGTCAAAANAGCTGAGATGAGAAATACAGTGAGCAAAGCAAGCTCATGCTCTGGTCAGCTGGTTTCACTGTGGGTAACACAGAATCACAGAAGGGTTTGGTTGGAAGGGACCCTAAAGCCCACCCAGTGCCACCCCTGCCATGGCAGGGACACCTTCCATTATCCCAGGCTGCTCCAAGCCCTGTCCAACCTGGCCTTGGACACTGCCAGGGATCCAGGGACAGCCACAGCTTCACTGGGCACCCTGTGCCAGGGCCTCAGCACCCTTGTAGGGAATAATTCCTTCCTGAGAACCTCCCAAGGAACAGGTAAAATGTTGGGTCCTGCTCCAGCTGGCAGGAGAGCTGTGTCCCACCAGGAATTCCTGCAGAGCAGGGATAACTCTCCTACAAACCCTGCTCAATTGTAAATACACAAATGTTCTCACAGCCCCAAGCTTACAGCTCCTGTTGTTACCACACATCTTTCACAAAGACATTCAGCCTCAAGCTAAGGACTTCAAATGATGGAGAATCCACCTTGCTGCTGGGTAATTTATTTCAGTGGTTAATTACTCTCTGCTAAAAATGTGCACCATATTTCTAGTCTGCATTTCTGCAGCAACTGCTTTAAAGCAAGTTTTTAAATGAGTTCAAATACATGCTGGAACAGGACTTAGGGAGTTAATTAGTACTGTTTGGATAGCCAGACAGTGGAGACATGTTCAATAAAGCTGACATTTATGTATCACTATCAATTCGCAAAGATGAAACACTGAATTTACTTGCAAAGCAACAGGCTTGTGGATTTTTAGACATCTTAGTAGAATTTCAATAAAGCCATAAAGAATAATCTACTTAATTTCCACCAAACCCTCTCTCTGTGATGTAAGGGTAGAACAGTTTTATTTCTCATAATTTAGGGAAAAATATTCACTCTGTAGTCCCTTGCAAACCTGAGCTGAAAAATATTTATCTTACTAATTTAATTTTTTCCCATGATTTATAAATGCTGCTGTCTTTCCCCGGAGATGGGCATGAGGCTCAGATTCCTGACATTGATTGATTCAAGGGGGAAAAGTTTGTAACATTTGATCTGACAAGGCAAGCACATGCAATCCTTGGACAGATGTACCAGGGAGAGAAGTCATATTTTTATCTTGAACAGGGTTCTGGTCAGATGTTATCTGACTTCAGATCCTGCAAGAAATTATTGTGAATAGGTAAAGAGAAATAACCTGCTGGGAGAAAAAGTCTTCCCAGGTCCTGCACAAACTGAGTAGCTCTGATCAACTCAATCATGACAATTCTCCTTGAGATTCACACCTTGCCTAAAGTGAATGGACAGAACTTTTCTGTGGTTTCCAAATCAGTCAGACCAACAAATCCAGGGCATTTCCTGAAAAATGCCAGCACATGGAAATATTTCTGCAAAGACAAATCTCTTCTTCCTCCCCCCACCAACATGAAGCCATCAGAAAAATCAAGATTTAAAGAGATTTCACACTTCCATAAAAAATAACCCACAAATCACTCCTGTGAGCTGCTGAACCGAGTTGACCACTAAGAAAGGCCAAAAGCTGATTTTTTTTCTGTCCCATGAAGAATGATGGGAGATATTGGCATTAAAATCAATATAAAGCTTCTAACTCACATCAGTTTTGAAAACTCAAGATTTTTGCCTTTCGTGGTTTGGGCCTTCACAAATATTTCAGCTCAATTTAATTTGAATCAGCTCAGTTCATTCCTCTGGTTTGTTTTACTTTTTTAACCATATTATTACTAAGTTTAAGGACAAATAAATAAAACCAAGGTATTTTATCCTGGAAAAAAGCATTAACAAGAGCCTAGAAATTTACACTTGGATTATTAAAAAAAAAAATAAATAACAATTTTTCCTGTAAATGACTTCATTCACTTTTCATGAACTGAGACATTCCAAATGAAATGGAATTTTGTTTAAGAAAATTCCCAACCAGCCTCAGCAAATGTATTTTTTTGTGTTTGTAAATCCTTCCTACCTCCCTCTGAAAGCACCTGTAGTGCTTCAATGAAGACTTTTATCTCACCCAATAAATTCAATGTACCTGTCTCCAGATGTGGGAAAACTGCAGCATACCAACATGTATCCAAATAAAAATTACCTCAGCAAGCATTTTTCCTTTATTTTACTGAGAACAACCCGGCAAGCCTTCCAAGGAGCTGACCCTGAAGCAAAACAGATGCACAGAGCCCTGCAATACCTACATCTTCATTTCATATATTTTGCTTTTTAGAAGAAATGTAGGTGTCTAATGGAGCTTGGGAAAGCCACATTTTCCTTCAACTACACACCCAAAGTAAATCAAGAGTGTCGAGTAAAGAGAAACTAATTCTATTTTTCTTGCTTCCAGTAGGAAGGAGAATTGTCTCTCCTCCCCTTCTTGCCCCAAGCAACAGTCTTGGCAGCAAAGAATATTTTTTCATAAAGCATAATGCAGAAGCAGCTCTCATTCACTCCAGCAAATCCCGTTTAATCCTTGGATTTGTATCGTTTGCTGACTAGACTGAGAAATTTGGCTGCATCTAATCCTTTGGCTTCTGAAGAAAAATGGCTTATTTAAATATTTAGCTGCACTTTGTCAATAGCAGCAGGACGGGGGTGATGGATGACAGCAATTATGCTGGGTGCATCTCCATTAACGTGCCACTTTCCCCAGGTATGGAGTCTGCCTCTTGAATGGTTTGTTTAATGATCACGACTGAGGAGGAATTTTAATGACCCCTCAGCAGCCTGTGCTCACTTGAGGTTGGATATTATTCAGTGGTGTGGGAGTAGCTGGTGAGCTGGGATGGTCAGAGCAGTGGATTAGACACATCCTGTGCAAACAAGGTGACAGGTTCTGTGACACCCTGAGCTGCAGCAGCTGGAGCACACCAGGAGACACCACAGCTCCAGCCAGGAGAGCAGAAGCAGCTCCCAAAGCTCTGCCATGCAACTTTTAGTCCATCACCTGATGAGAACACTCTACACTGCTCACCAAATTTCTGTCAGCCATTTATCTGTCTCATGAGCCATTTTGATGGATCTATAGGGAGACAGAGACAGAAAGTAAAGGCAGACATCCCTCACTCTCCTGTAGCAGGAGATGCTCACAGTGGTGTGCTGGTGCCTCTGACATCGAGCAGGGTTTGCTGGGTTTACAGAAGGACTGTGCAGGATGTCTCCATGCACTCCCCTCTCTCCTGGCTTTCCAGAGGGGGTGGGAGAGCCCTTCTGCCCCAGAGTGGAGCTGCACACTTGGCCCGTGGCTCTGTGGCACTGAACTGGCACTGAGGACAAGTGCAAACACTTTTGGCTCCTCTGGCTTCCAGGAAAAGTGAGTCAAGGGTAAATCTGAGGCCATTCCACTGCTGCTCACCCTTGGCATGAGCATCTGAAACAGAGTGGATCCAGCTGTACCCCACAGGTAAAGGCAGAGACAAAGAGCCTGTAAACCAATGAAAACAGGGGCCAGACCTACCACAGAAATCTGAGTTTAACCTCCAGTTCTTTTCCTCTCTTTTCTCCTTCTGTCTGGGCCAGGGTCCTGTTCCTGCTGTTTTTCTCTATGTACTATTCATATGGTTATACATGCAAAGTGAATTTATTAGACTGATGTTTTTAATGCTCTTCTTTTGCTTTTCCCATGTATTTGTGCACACACAGGCCTCATATGAAGAATTTCCTTCTAGTCAGAGCAGTACATATGAAAGAAATGTTCTGGATGACTCTTGCATGTTAATAGTGCTGTAAAAGATGTGAGGTAAAATGTGACAATCTAGTAAATCCAAGATACTTCATGTTTCATGTGCATGTGGTGTAAATACTGGAAAGTCAACTGGATGCCCAGAGGACAGATAAAAGCAACACAGATCTTTGAATGTAATTGCATTCTCAGGTAACAGACACCCTTTAAAAAATATAATATGCACTATAAACTATATTATTAAACTGAAAAATTGAGGACAGTCCTGACCACTAACAGAGCAGTAACAAAGAATATTTACATTAGTGCTGTTCTGTCCATCTTTGGTGCACGTAGGCTTTGGAGTCACAAAATGCAGCTCAGTGTTCCTGATACATTTTGGAAGTAGAAAAAAAAAAATCCATTTGAAATCTGCCTCCTCACAAAGACAGGCTGGACCAGCATAATTTTCCTATGTGTTTCTCCTGCTACAAGATATTATTTGCACTGGAAAGATCCCTGTACAGAAGGTGTGATGGGCAGGTTTAATTGGTCAGTCCACAGACCTGACCACCATCCTCCACCCCAGACTTCACTGCAAAGAAATATATGCAATAAATATGCAGAGGCCACCTTAAAACATAATTAAAGGCAGACCACACAAGGGATCCAAACAGCTCTGCCATCTATTAATGGAAATGATGGATGCTCTGTATTAACCTTGCTGCTGTTGCAGCCCTACATACAGAGAGAGAAGCAGCCATGTGAGAGATTCAGTGAGGTTACCTCCTGCAAATTGTATTAATAATTCACTTTGTGTCAGCAAATCCCTCCTTCCCAGGCCAAAGGGTTGGACTAATTTAATGGTGCAAGGTTCAGATATCCATATGCTCCTACAGGCAGAGATGAAGCAGAAAACCTGGAGGTTGGCAGCCACCCTTTCCTGGGCTTTGTGGAACAGAGGCTGCCCAACCTTTCTTGTGGGATGTAGTGCCAGGACAAGGGGGA
>VZTT01032792.1:0-13076 GCA_013400855.1 Buphagus erythrorhynchus | reverse complement strand
TATCTCTGCCTGAGAGCTCTTTAATTCCGAAAATCATAGTAATGGGAAGGGAAGAAGGGAAATGGGGGGGTTTATACTCTCCTTTCAAAAAAAGAGGCTCTTGTCCCTTTTAGCAGATACCTGTCTTTCAAACCAAGACATTTGTCTTTAAAATAATTGTTTGTTACACTAAATATCTGACCAGTTTGATGTTGTCCTGGGTATGTGGAAGGCTGCTGGGTTTTCCTATGTCAAGTAGCAACCACATATTTTCAGTAAGAATGACCTTCCTTCCAGAGCAACAGCGACAAGAACAATTGTTCTTGTATTTGTCCTCAACACCAGCCCTCAACATATTAAGTCAAAGTGATTAAAGGTACAGCCTTTACAGCTTAAATACTGAGGTAAGTAAAAGTTATGCATGGTCATAGAAATGCAGTGAACACCAGAAGGCTGAAACAGGTGGTACTTATCACTGGATGATACCAATTCAACCAAGCATGAGACGCATGAGCTGGATGTAGACAGATAATTGTATTTCTCTATTTGATTTTGAAATAACACTAAAATTTGGTTTCAGACAGTAGAAGTCAGTGAAAAGTGCTCCAGTGGTACTGTACCTGCTTGAAATTCTTGTGTAAAGACGTTCTTCCCTAGAACAAATTATTTTCTTTCTGCTAATAAGAAAAACAAGGGGATACAGATCTTTGCAAGATCTTAATAGGTTTTTTTTCTTCCAGTGGGTTTTGTGCCAAATTCTATCCTCTCATGAGTTCTTGAAACCTCTGATTTCACAGGGACTTTGTGGTTGTAAAAGAATAGATTTCTTGGTATTCATGTCTAAAAAGCTTCCTTCTGTATGAAGTGCTTTACACATGGAATGGCTGCTGAAGCAAATTGACTAGAACGGCAGTCAATTTTACACTGCTCCCCTCCCACCTGAAAAGCACTTTTGATGCCCTACAGAGAAAAGAAATGAAAGAGGAGGGGTAGACACATGCACATACACAGAGGGAGAGAAAAGATGCTTCCAAAGAAGGCTTTTAAAAGTGAGCAAAAATGAGCTAGTACTGTCTGCTCTCTGTCCTACATTTTTGTCATACTGACTGGGGAGAAGTGTTTCTACAGGGTGGAGCATATCCAGTGAATGCGCATTGAGCCAAATTTGGTTCTTATCTGACGTTACCTTCAAATAGCTTTGCTTAAGGGCTAGAATATTCCCAATTTACATCTAGGGAAAGTGAAGATTTTACGTTTAAATCAATTTTTAAAAGATACATGCCTGCTTATTGTCTTCCTATATTGTAGTTTTTAGGGACATACTTTGTATTCATGTTAATTCAGCATATCTCTGCTGAGTATATTAAAATTATATCAATTTTATATCAGCGAAGTTTCTAGTCCCATATCATCAAACCAAGCTACAAACATTAACAAATATTGACCAGATGTCTTTAGTTAAAAGTAAAGTTACATCTTCTGTGAAAAAGGCTCCTGACAGCTCTGACCAGCAGTATTCATAAAGCTTCGACTGTGAAAGCCCATTCCAGAAAATAATCTTCAGCATATATGGTCAAACAGAAGTGCTGCAAATGCAGCAGCTACATTAGAGGGTGAGAACAGGAGTGATAGGAGACTATGCCAGGAAAATATGTTGATTATGCAAGGTCTCTATCTTTTGCAACAAGAATGGTGTAGTGATATGACATAAGATTGAACAGCTGTTTCCCTGAACATTTGGGAGTGTTTGGAATATATTTTAAGGATGTCTTCTGTGTCCAAAAGACAGCCTATTTGGGGCTGTTCTTGAGTACTCTGATTTTATTTTCAGGGATGTAACAGAAAGAGATATACACAATATGATGACTCCAAATGTTACCCCATCCAGATAAAGTCTATTTTCAATGATGTTACCTGATTTCAGAGCTCAAGAAAAATTTTGAACCCCTTCTCATAATTACACATCATTATGGGAAGCCTTTTTTGAATTTATTTTCAGATAAATTTTCTTCTTTTACATGTACAGAGGATGTTTGAATACTAGTGATGGTGACAGCCTCTGCAGTGTTATCATTGATTTTCATTTTTCATCTGAAAAAGTTTTTGTTTGATAGTGTCTCTACGAAAGTGTTCCTCTTTACAAATGTTGATTCTGTGTTCCTCTTTGCTTGAAGATAACAAGCAGGTTCTTAGATATGGGAAATTGTCATAGTTCCATCAGCTCATATGCTGATTTGGACAATCTGACTGACTAATTGTAACAACATATAGTTTTTCTGATTGGTAGCAATCGTACATTAAAAATAATGAGAGATTTCTATCATCAAAGCATTAGAGTTATACATTATCTTTAGAAGAACACTAATTTGTATGTTTATTTTCATTCATAAGGAAATGTATAATCAATTCTTTCTACCCTGTTCATTTTAATTAGGTAAATGTCTGGATCTATATTAATTATCTAAATCTTTAATTTTATTCATTAGATATGATCTAAACATTGCAGAATCTTGTTCATTGGAACATCTATTTAATGAAACTTCTTGTTATCCAAAATTTGGACTATGTGTCCCAGTATGCATAATTTGTATTGGATATTCATTATTTATGGGTAGCATATCCCTTTCTGATCAGGGTTATAGGAGTTAAAAACATTTTACACACCAAGTATTCTATTGTCTCTGAATTCTGTCCTGAATACAGTGTTCTTTAATTTTCAGTCAATAATGAAATTATTTAGTATCTGTCATGTTCTTTATTTTTCATTTGATCCCTCTTCTATTCCTTGTCACCTGGTCATCAGTCAGTACCAGAACCTGGCCTTCACATTGCAAAGTTAGTATTTTACTAAAATTGTTGGCAAATTAAATGGAGAACTTCAAGAACACTGCTATTTGCGTCAGTGGCAACTGCTAATGTACAAGTCATTTCTGTCCATGTGGATCATATCAAAGAAATTCAGACACGAGACAGGGTCACATTACACTTTTGAGTTCATTTGCTATTTCTGTTTTGTATTTTTCAGACCCTTGGTCAACAATTTTAAAGAAAGTGATATGTGTATGATTTCAGAAATTGCACAGCTCATTACCTGCAATATAGCTTACAATCTAATTTCAAAGACTTGTTTCTTAAGTTAGCAGATTTTTAGCACAGCCTAAGATACTTCAGACCCCAGATGTGTGAAGGAATAAAAGAATGAGAGCGCTCTTGCCTGCTCCTATTCTGAGGCTCCCTGAGGAGCAGCAGTTATCCTTGAAAGCTTCTGTGCTAATGCAGCCACTTGTATGAGGAGGAGTCTGCTCAGCTGCCCCAGGCACAGCAGAATGAAGACAGGCTTTCAGAAATGTGGGGAGATAAGGCAAAGGAAAGGTGCTGACAGTGATGTTCATCTTAAATTTTAGGGTTCATAAACTCAAAGAACACTACAACCTGAGTGGATGCTGTAACTGATGTACACTTTCCAAAATCTATCTAAACTAAAATTACTGAGTTCAGTGCAGCTCTTCAGGACTCACTGAAGTGAGGAGATGAGGTCACTTGAAAAAGCAAAAGAATTTAAGTAGACTTGTTCCTTATGAAAGCTGGGAGCAAACTATAAAAGAGCAATTTTCAGTCTGCAGCTGAATTAACTAGGAAAATACAGTTTGCCAGTTCTGGGCTCTCCTGAATCCAGGCTTGTCACTGTGGTGAAGAGGCTCTTTCTTGGAGGACAAACACCCATAGAGTTAAGGGAGAATAGTTTTGTGGCTGGCCATGTGAGCTTTTGCTGAAATACCAGTTCAAGCACAGAAGCCTAACCTAGACTTTTTCTGAGTGTTTTTGAGGCAAAGTCATGTATATTCTCTGATGAATGGAACCTGAAATGTAGAGACTTAGCATTGCTACTAGCAGTGAAGTGCCTGACTATAAATAGTGTATTTCAGTCGATTTTAATCCTGAGAAACAACATTTATCTCATGACAGCCCCTTCTCTTCTTTTTTCTCCTTATGTAAACTGCTTCCTCAGAGATCAATTCAAACAGGTATATAAATACATTAACTTAATAAGTAATAATTATGGCAATGTAAACAACCTAACAAATGATAGAACATGTTAAGAAATATATACATCCTCATCAAATGCTGAATTTGTAATAACCTGCTCTGACTATACTTTCATTGTAGTCATTCAGTGTAGTTTCACCTGTTTTACCTGTTGCTTTTTTACAGTCATAAAATTGTAAACTACAATTATGCTTTGGTCTTCAGCCATACCATGTTATACCACACACACTGGAGCCATGGCACATGAGCAGAGCCCAGTCCCTCTGCACATTTACACATATGTCTGCCTTTAAACATTTAAGCTTTGTGCTGACTTGCAGCCTTCCTTCTCAGATGATATCCTAACCTCTTTGCTTGACTGTGCTCTGAATTTATGAATTTTATGCCTCCTGGTGAGAAAAAAACCTGAACGCTTGGGTGACATTCACACATCTATCATGCAAATACTGTCTGTACCTGTGAGCTGCCTGTGCTATTGGATCTCCTGCCTTCATACGAATGCCTTTTAAGGTGCCCTAGCTGAGAAGCAACTTAGAAATTGTAAGGTAGTGCTATCGAAACCAAAAATACATAAATGGGGTGTCTTTTCAGCTAGTATCTCTTGCTTTAATGACAATAAAGCCTGCTGACACGTATGGTCGTGGCAAGAAGGCTCTGCAGTGTGAATAGAGCAGCTGCTGCTGATCAGGGAGGGAAATCAATGACTCAGCATTCATCAGAAGCATCCTCCTGCTGGTCACCACTGCCAAGTGCCGACTCATCGATTTTTCTCCCTGCTAGGCGAAGACTGCTCTATTTTCTTTACAGCACACTTTAAAATGTTTCCAGTGCACTATATGCAGCTGTCAGTTCCCATTGGTGGGGCTCGTTAGGAGCACCCCAACACATGAATTGCATTGGGGCTGGGTCATAAATCTCAAATTCGCCCAATGTAGTTTTTTCGAAGTGCCTGAAGCTCAGCATGTGTGAATCTACAAATCACCCTGTTTACCCCAATCAGCACAAATGAGGTGTTCTGCTTGCCATAAGCTTACTAAATATTTTTTCTTGTGAAGTGGCAAATGGAACACAATATGCATGGCTCACAGATTCACAGCCACTGAAACAAATCCAACAGCATGCAGTTGTCATCAAGAAATACGTTTAGGAAGACCTCTCTAGCCACACAGTTTCAGCACAGCATGTGTGTACCAGCCAGTCCTTCGATATTCAGCTAAAGAGATTGCCATATATAGTGCACATGAGGAGTGCTGTCCTTTGATTTTTCCTTTTAAAAGAAATCATCCTAGTAGCTGTTCTCCATTGTCCCTCAGTCGTGAATATCTTCTTTATTTAAAGACACCCTCGAAATCAAAAATAAAGTTCAGAAAAGGGTCTTTGTCTGCCAGTATTCAAGTCCCATGAGTCATGTTTTCCCAAATCTTTCACAAAATTCAGTCAGAATTCAGCTCACAGCTTCAACTTCAGAAATACTGTGAAGGTGACTACAAACAATTATATTCATTTACAATTTGAAAAATTCATTTACCCTAAAATGTGTGATATATTCAAATACATCTCTTTTCTGTTTCATTTACAAAGAGCAGCAGAATTGTGGAGTTTAACAATAAAGCTTGAAAGCTTTTAGTTCCATTCCACTTTGAAGATGCAAATGAGATAAATTCTGAAATCTGCAACCCAGCTTCTACTTGCTGATTTTAATCTAAGAAATGGCATATTTACTAGAATACTTACTGAAACAGAAGACTTACTTAAAAATAGTATCTCACTGTTTTAGAGTTGCAAAGGTTTTCAGACCTGTAATATCGCTGCTCTCTTCAGAAACAAGGAAATATGCAAATAAATTGTTATTTATAATAGCTGCTGCTTGCTATGTTTGTAAAATAATTATATTTACCAGTTAATTGACCTCGTATGCACAATAGGGACAAAAATAAAGAAATGATGCATGAAAATTCAGACTAACACTGAATTGGATTGGTTTGGAAAAACATATTAACTGTTAATTTTCAGAAATAGCAAGCAATTAATTGCAGCTGTGATGAACATTTCTATTTTACTCTGGCAACCATACTGTGTTGCAAGTCAAGGGAGACCAATTGATTGCAGTGTTTGCACTGCAGTAAGTACAGTTTTGGTTTAATGTTAAATTTTCATCTCGAATGTTCTTATCGGAATGCAGATGTCCTATTTGTTGGTCTTGTTAAGATCTCTGTCATGTGAGTGCCAGTGCGTGTAGTAACACCTAATAAATTATGTAAAGTGTTGCAGTGTACTGCATTTGTATGACCATTTCAATATACTGTAATTGTTTTCCACACTTCCCCCACAGGTTAGTCTGGCTTCCAGCAGAGGCAGAAGTGAATAACAAGCCAATCAACATGCAAAATATTGAAGAAAGCAGCTCAGCACACAGCCGTCAGCCAAATGTGAGATTAGCATGTGGCTGCAGACAGGACGGTGAGTCTATGGTCAGCTTCCTGAGCCTTGCATGTCTCTCCCTGTATCTTCTGAATCACATTTCTGTTGTTTACTGGTCAAAATGAACTGTTCCTCATGTCAGCAGTGGATGATTAATACAGTGATAGAAGTAGGACCAGGCTGTATTCATTGCCAAGTACCAGTGAGGATCTTCATTTTGCCTGTTTGGAGCTTTGGAACTGTATCCCAAGGGAGTGAGTCCCCAGTTTTGTTCCAGGATGGTAAAAGTAGGTAATGTGGGGATATGGCCTGGTGGTGCTAACTGGCCCTTGCAGCGTTCAGCACATAGGACCCTACGCTGACATGTAAAGGCACTTGGTCTGGCTTTACATGAGGAAGGTCGATCCCATTACAGTGTGTGATTCTGTCTCTGCTGTGCCCAATTGGACATTCCCTTTTACTTTAGTAGGTTTGACTTGAGGAACCCATTGTCCAAAGACATTTAGTTTGTGGCTCAAAGATGTTGGACAAACCCAGGTCTATTATTAGAGTGGCACTTGGTACTTCTTACTAGGTACTTGGAGGACCTGCTTTTGGCAGATGTTCTGACCTTTGCTTTTCAAGCCCAAGTGAGAGCCTGCTCGCATAGTGAAGCTCTTTTCCCTGGTAGGAAGAGCTGGCACTGGCAACTGAGCTGAGACCACTGGGCTCCCTCTGGATGGGCCACACTTTAAAGATTTTAAAAAATGGCAAATTTCAGCCTGTGGAGTGTTTAACCAGTGATTTGAAAATGAAAATCTCTGAATTGCATCATAAATCCTCTGAGGCATCCAGCGCTTTTTTTTTTTTTTATTCAACATGTTTTTAACTCATTTTTTTAGCATTTCTGGAATTCACATTAGCTACCATAAGACTAGATGGATAACTGCCCAAAATTTGGCTCAGTTTCTCAAACAGTCATGTATCTACAAGTTGGGAAGCATTGACTTTTGCATGGGTAGGTTGGTTCCTTTCTGTGAAACAAATAGAATGTTTTTGCTGTATCTTTTCCAGAAATGAATATTTTGCAATCCTCCTCTAGTGCCAGAACACCCTTATGAAAGTAGCTAACCTGTGCTAATGATTGTTTAAGAATAAAATGGAAAAAAAAGTGAACACAGGAACTTCTCTGAATTTATGGCATTGCAGTCCTTCCCATGGCAACACAGATAGTCAGATGGTTCAGTAGCAAAGAACAAGCAGGAAGAATAGACAATGACAGAGAGAAAAAAAAGGGAAAGAAAGCAATGTGATTTTCTCTAGAAATATAACTAAATGGTAGAAGAAAATCCTTATAAATGCTATTGTTTACTTGTAAAGAATATCCTTCATGTATTAATTTCTTTCTATTAGACTAGCTTGTCTAAAACATATACAGAAAACCCTTTAATATCTCATTATACTGTATACTGAAGCATTCAGGTCTAATACTATTACTGATTAAGAAACCAAAAGCATATTTACAGAGACTGAATGTCTATAAAGAGCAGATCAAGCAAGTCTCTTGAGGGAAGAAAGTCCCATATCAGATTATTGTGTGAAAAAAAAATAGCATGCTCATCTCAATTACAGCACCAATTTGGTTTATTTAAAAAGGAAGTAATTCTGGGTTCATATCATAAAATCACTTTTTTAAAGCCTGTAAACATCCAGTAAATTAAATTTTTAGATAAGATCCATTTTGCAAAAAGCTATTTATGAAAAGCTTCAAATAATAATTAGAGAGTATTTAATAATCTAATCACTGACTAATTCAGTAAGTACACTGAATTAGATCCTTTTGTGGAGTTACTGTTTTACCTCATCTCATTTTGCAGCTTATTATAAAATGTGAGTTGCTCAAGCCTACAATCTCTATACCATTGAAGGTATGTAGCAGAAAAATTCCAATTGTAGGCTCTTGGGTTAGTAAGTAAAAAATCTTTAAAAATATTTGTCAGGATAACAGTCTAGCTGAACCCAATGCAAAAGCAAAATAAATGTTATACTGTAAAATTATGAATGTTAACATCTGAAACATAAAAGAAAGTTATGCTGCTTAGCATAAACATGGATTAAATATTGTCAGTATGGTATGGAATACTAAAGCTTTTCCTTTAAAACTATGTGCATATTTTGGCTCATGTTAACTGTAGTGCTCTAATAAACGTTGTAGGTATTCTACTAAAGTTAATATGAGGCCTTTTGTTTATTTTAATGCACTTTGAATCAGACTCTGGAATTAATTTCATTCCTGGCCATCCAATTTACCTCTGAATAAAAATAAGTGATTTGTCATCCTGAGCCTGGCAAGAGAGAGAGGTGTGATGGCCCAAAATCAGAAACATAACAGTACAAGTTATATCCCTTAGAACTAAAGCTACCACTTTACTACTTGAATCTTTTCTAGTGAGATTTAATTTAATTTTTAAGAACTTCAGGGCAGGTTAATGAAGGTCTACTCACAAAATAGATGCAAGATACTTAAAATGGGTCAAACCAAAACCTTGGACAGGCCATTACAATACTTTGGGACTTTAAAATCCTGAACCAAACTTCTTGTGTTAGCAATGCTTGGCCATTGTTGCTCTTAGCACTGATGCTCTCGGTGGTCACTCCTGAGTGTTCTGTCACATCCATCTGCTGGTCACAAGCACCAGATACACCACACTGAAACACAGCATACCAGGGCAGGAGCACACCCTGGACACAGTCAAGTTACATTTTGCTGTGTATACTGAAATATAGGAGAGCACTGTAGTAGTTAAAAGAAGGCAGAAGAGGAAAAATACAAATACAATCAAGGAGAACTCTGAAGCAGTGTATATATATGCACATTAGGGAACCGATCCCTCATGCTGGAACTATTCCTCAAGGAAGTAACTGTCAGATCAACAATGTGACCACTTCCAAAGGTACTCTTCTAGTGCCATTGAAAAGTTTCCGCTGAAGCTAACTACAGTGATAGAGTCACAAAGATCTGGCTATTAACAGCTCCAAGTGGTGCATGGCCTTCAAATTCCACCTGAAAGGCAGTCAGGTGCCCATAATGGGAAAGTGAAAACTGAGAGAGGATTTTTAGGTTTTGAATAAAATATAAAATAGTTTTAAAATATGTGTGTATATATGCCTGACAAAAAGCGAGCCCTTAAAACCATATGTGATTTTATGCATTGTATTTGTGGCAGTGTCTTACTGTCACTGCATTGCTATTAAAATGCAAAGCAAGTGCAAGCATCCCATGTTTATTAAACCACTAAAAAAAGTTCCAACAGTGTTATGACTTCAGTTTTCAAAGCATATAAATGGGCAGGGCAAAAAAGGGGGAGTAATCAGAAACCAAACTTTCAGTTTACTCTTTCATGCCTCATTATTGGAACATGCAGGGGGGAATATGTAGTCCTTTGAGATGTCTGCAATAATAATCTTAAGATTTAGAATAAATGATCTCAAAGTACATTGTAAATTTAACAGTTTGATGTCAAACTTAAGAACAAGATGATTACAGCTATAGCTGAGATTTCCTAGGCAAAAAGCTTACAGCAAGGGAAGAATATGTTCTTTTTTTTCCCCCTAAGAAACAGCAAAGGAATCATAGGTGTGCAGGGTGTAATTATGCAGGCTGAAATGAGGCCAGTTCACTACAGCTAATTCCTTATTTTTTAGAAAAAGTGCTGCAGATGATTAGATTGTCAGTTTCAAGTATTATCTGCAAGGTGGCAGCTCCAGCAGCTTATCCAACAATGTCCAGTTTTCAGAGCATGGGATAAATCCTGGCGGGGCAACATGCAGTATTTCCCCTCCGCTTTTTTTTTGACCCTACGTTCCACATTCCACATCAGTGGAGCTGGAGATCGAGTGCCTTCTCATTCATGCTTTCAGCCTAAATTTTCCATTTATTAAATCAGCCCTTCCATTATCATCATTTATGTACTATTCATACATAATTTCTATCTATTGTAGTACCTCTTCCCAGGATTTAAATAACTCTGGCACCGAATAGCTTGTGCAATCTGAACAAATAGTCTTAAACTATCAGAATAGCTTTATCTAAAACATACTTACAAATAGATAAAACGAAGAGCATTGTTTGTGTTCTTTTTGTGTTTTGTGAATAAAAGTTATGCAGGAATAGAGATATTCAGCATTGAGTACATTCTGGCAACAAACAGATGCAGCCTCGGAAGATGAAGAAAGTTGCTATGACTTCAAAATGAACTCTCTGCATGTTCTGGAAATGTTGTCCACTGTCCAGTTAATCACGTATCTTTGTATTTTTTATTATATGTAAGATGTTCCTAAAGACTGATAACCATGGACTCATTTTAACTTCTAGCTCTTTTGGGTACTTTTCTGGATAACATCCTTTACTCTACTTTAGTTGTTTCTTTCATAGTCTTCAGCCAGTCAGATGTTGCCAGTCCAGCATCATATCCAGATTTTTAACTTGAAAAACTGCATTGCTGCCATTTCTTTGCATCAGAACTGTTGGTTGTTGTGCAACATCCCAAATTGTTCTAAGATCATGAGATAAAAAACATGTAATTCTTGCACTCCAAAGATTCCATAGCAGATGCATTTTTTGCGAGAATGCACAAAAAAAGATGGTTTTAAACTAAAGCTAGGCTCAAACTCGGAAACTCCTCTTCAAAAAGCATAGGTCTGCTGTGTTGGGGGAGTATTCTAGAAGAGAATGGACATGGGGAGAGTATGAGTGATGTCCAGGAAGACTTCCTTCAAGTCCCTGCTTTTCCTCAACAGCTCTGGGAGAGCTGAAAGGGGGATCTGATCAATGCAAGAAGTGGTAGAAGGCACTTCTACTTGTTTTCTCAGATCCTAGTAGAGCAGAAGATGCAATATATATCTCCCTCTCCTTGTGTATGTCTAAAAATATCATCCAGAATTCTGCTGGAAAAGTAAAATGGGAAGCACTGGCATGTATATTCTTTGATATAATGTGTAATGACCCAAGCTGCATGAGCTATGTCAAGCCCTTGCTTGCAGTAGATGTGGAAAAAGGAAATGAAGAGCAGCTGCTATTTAGGCATGTTTTACAACTACATTAGTTTTGTTTCATTTCAATTTCAAAGTGCATATTGCATGTTGAGTTGTGATAAATATGTATTCAAGACAGGAATATTTCATTCATACCTTCCGTATTTTAGGTAGAAATTTGAAATGGATCATCAGAAATTACTTTTCCAAACCTCTTGGTTTGCAGGCTTCTGACAATGCAATTCTCAATCCATCTGAACCCCCTCTTTCTTTCCTTGCACTTTGTTTTGCTGTGTGCTTCTCTGCATTCTGAAATGTTTCCTTTTATGAAATTACATGTTGATGTTCTTCCTGAAGATGGTTCATAGCTTGTAGGAAGTCCAAATCTGTGAAAAGGAGAGCCCATTTCACAGCTTATGGGTAGGGCAGAAGCATTTTTATTGTTTAATCTTTCCTTGGAAAGGTGGTAACACCGACCAAACATAGTGCAGCTGCGACCTTGGCTCTCAACACTGATATGGCACACTATATGTGCTATATGTAAGAGTATGTATCAGGAGAAACCTGTTTTCTGGTATCTAACACTTCTGTTTACCTGTTATTCAAAAGCACAAGAATTCACTCTTGCATCTCCTACTATAAAGTTGTACCGTAATATGTTGATGCAGGTTGTGCACATCTTCCCTCTCTGGGTAGATCTGGTCAGAGAAAAAGGGTTTCAAATTCCTAGGAGTGTTCAGGATGGAGGCTTGCTAACGCTGTTTGCTTTTTGCTCTAGAGTTCTTATGTCTGTGATTTGGTGATGTGTGGTAATTTAAGGACAGGTGTAAAAACACTCCTTCCTTTGCTCTCTGGAAGCAGGCTGGCAGTATTCAATTGTTATTGCATTAAGATGATTCAAGGCTGAGAATACTGATGCCACCCTTCCCCCAGCAATCTGCAGATGCACACAAACATATGTACACAGGCATGCACACATGCCTTCTAATGTCATTGTGCAGTATTCCATTTTCCTCTCTCTTCTTGTCCCCCGGGTCTATAACAAACCCCCGCTGGACCTTTTATCTGCCCAGTAAGTCCAGATTAATTTATTATACTCCATCTAGTTTTTGAACTCTTCCTTCTAAATGTGTGATTGGGCTTAGGGCTGTGCAAAGGGGATTCAAGGATAAGGGGAGAAAACATCCTCAGGCTGTAGCTTACAGTGAACGTTACAGTACGAGCACCTCTACTATAATTATGCATAGCCATAGAAGATGATGCAGGAGAAATGACTGAGTAGAGCTCCTATTTAGATAAATTAACATCTCAAGTCCATTTTTTTTGGTGTAAATCTGAGTTCATAATAATCTAAAAGCAAATATTTGCCTTTAATATCTCTTATTTATGCATAGAATGCAGTGTATTCCTGATTTCCTTATTAATTATTATTAAGTTTTTAACAGGTTCCAGGCATAAAGTCAAAACCTGCTGTGTTTGATATTATACTCTGCAACTAATTTTCCTGTTTTTTTAAAATAAAACATCTAATTAATCTATGTAATCTGAATACTTTTTGTTTAAATTCAACATGCCAGTGAAAGAACTGAATGAAAATGTGTGGTTACTGCGCTGCA
>VZTT01032791.1:0-62313 GCA_013400855.1 Buphagus erythrorhynchus | reverse complement strand
CTATTTGTTGCACAGGGTTGGTTTTGACTCTTAAATCTTTGTGGGGGTAGACTGAGCAGCTGACCCGTGCCTTGCTTGGCAGGTGGGAGGAGCTGCATGTGCTGGCCAGCGAGCCCCCTGAGCAGCACCTGCTCTTTGCTGGAGATGCTGAAGATGCTGCCAATGGCCTGTACAGCACCTTGAGTGACCCTGTCTGCACTGCCACTGCTCCAGGTGACCCTGCTGGCCCCACCTCCACGCCCATTGCTTTTAGCTTGGACATGGCACTGAGTGAGCAAGATAAGGCAGTGTTGGGAACCATACAGGGGAATTGGCAGGTGTTGCACTTGGAGGTAACCTGCTTCTGGTGCCCAAACTGGATGGCATGCTCTCCAAATACCTCCAAGCTGCAGAATCCTAAATCTTTCTGCATCCTGATTCACCTCTGAAAATGGGAATACTGGCTTTTGCTCATGTGACAGGGGATAGAGGGATAAACACAGTTGTGTTAAATTTCCTAATGGACTTGGCTGTGTGTTGAGGGGAGGCACCTGGCACTTGCAGGAGTTAGAAAGGATAGAACTAGAGTGGTCCAGAGGTAGCAGAAAATCAAACACATGAATGATAAGGGCACCAAAGGGGCTGAAAAGCTGTCACTGAACCATGAACTCAGCGGTGTGAGGTTTATAGCAAAGCAAAGGAGGCTGAATATTTAGGTCCCCAGAAAGTGGAGTAGGCTGGTGATCTTTTCAACAGGAAATTTCTCCTCTGGGCTCTCACAGAGGCTCTTGGAAGCTCTGCCCAATCTATTGTTGCCAGGTAGCTGAAAATTGTTGTCTGCTCTTACAGCCTTTGTATTTTCAGGCAATCGATGCTAATTTGCCTTTGCTACAGGCTGCAAAGTTGAGTCCCACCCTTGTGAACGCAGGACCCTGGAGACTGTGAAAGAGCTGGCTGGACACTATGTGTGTTGGAAAGGCTCAAAGCAGCCCAATGCAGTGCAGGCTTCACTCTGCCCTTTCATCAGGTAAGCTGGGCACCCACATCTCTAAAAATGAGTGGGGCTGAGAGATAACAAATACAGTAATGAGGCTTTTATCTGACCTTGACTCTTTACTGGGGTGAAGAACCCTCACATGACTGATACAAACAGTCTCTAGTCCTAGGAAGAGTCTCTGCTCTGATCACTGGCTGAGAAGCAAGCAAACAAAATAATTTTTTCAGTCTTAAAAATACATACATAATCTTAAAATGCAAAGATTACAGTTTAATTCAAAAACAAAAGGGTAGATTTGATGAAATTACGCTTTTTGCCATCTCATTTAGAATGGACTTCTTTTTAAAATCCTTGTTTTGAAAACCAGTGTTTTCAAGGAAAATTTTTTCCATTGAAAATACAGTAAGGTCCACCTTGAAGGCACTTTGTTAATATTTAAATTCGTGACAGGTCTTATACTTCTTGTTTCAGGTGGAAGCGAGTCTTGATAAAACACCCATCCAGATGTTTCCGAACTGTATGTCCAGGTAAGACTTTGCTTTTCCAGGACTTTAATTTATGAAGCAGGAAATGTAATAACTAAAGAACAAAAAGATAGGGGTTTGCTTTCACTTCTCAACAATTTTGTTGTGAGAGACTGCGATCAGTAGACATTTAATCAATTTTTTTGTTTCTTATGGGTATCTATGGCCAGAGTTCTTTTGGATTAAAATATCTCCCAGTAATTTCTCCTCCACTGGAGGAGCCAGTGAATCCTCATCTGTTCATGTCCTGGGGGCAGAGTCTTGCACTGCTTCCCAGTGCCTGCAGGGAGTTCTCACTGTTCTCCAGCCAGGGGAGCATGCAGTGATGTCTCCAGTCATACACTTGGTACCATAAGCAGCATCAGGTTGCTGGGGAGCCTGACACATGCTGATCACCAGCCAATTTTTATGGCTGATGAAATAGCTGTGGTCATTCAGTCCTTTCTGCAAGTTCAGGTGACAGCAGCCTTATTTTCTTTATCACTATAACACTGTCCAAGCAGCAGGCCAGACCCTGACCCCTTCATGGCTACTGAAAATCTGTCAGGGCTGCAGGACCTTTAGCAATTCTCTGTTTATATGAATATGGTGTCACTGACATTGTTCTAAATCAGATGAAGTGAGAGTCTGGTTTGCTTTCTCATCACAGCCTGCTGAAGAGCCATCCCAAATGGAAATTTCCCAGGGAGGTGAGGAACACATGGCCCTGTGTTAGTTCAAACTCTGTAGAAAGGGGCAGAGCTGTGACCTTTTTCCCACTAATGGTGATGCTCATGCTGGCAGAGATGGAGAGGGGCAGGCTCCCTGCTGACTACCTGTCTTTCTCTTCCCTGTCCTGTTTAGACCCTTGTGACTCCCAGCCGTGCCAGAATGGTGGCACATGTGTCCCAGAGGGACTGGACAGATACCACTGCCTCTGCCTGCTGGGGTATGGAGGAGACATCCACTGTGGTAGGTGTGAACTGTGCTCTGTCTCCTTCCCTCTCAGCCAAGTCCTGCCTTTGTGATGCCCTTTGTGCCACCCTGGGGACAGCTTGGGTGGGGCCACAGACTTTGGGATTTTCTCCAATAGGCAGGCTGAGTTTACTCTCATGCTGATCCTGGCCCAGTGACTGGGTCCTGTTGTTCAGACACTGTGTGGGTATGAAGAGCATCAATATTGACATGGCATGGCTGCCTTTGTGTCTAAATGCAGGTGCCATGGGATCAGGAGAACAGAGTCACTGGGTGAGACATGAATGTGCCTGTTGGTCCCCCCCCTGCACACATGGGTGCAGCAGGAGCTCCTGGTTTTGGGGGTTCAATGTAAAAAAGCCAAAAACTCCTGATCATTAGAAAACACCTTGTACTTACTTTCCCCAGAGCCAAGGTTCCAACTTCAAAGTGCCTCAGGGTGTCATAGGTGAGGGTCTGGTGCTTTGACTCTCCTTTCTCTAGGATATGATTGTGTCATTCAGAGTGTTTTGCCCACAGTACTAAGAGAGTGGAGTTGTAATTTCTGATTTGAAGTATGCCATCCAAGAATTCATGAATTCCCATAGATATTTCTTGTCTCTAAAGGCTTATATGTCATCCAACCAAAACAAAGCCTGCTCCTAGCCCATTTGTCCTCCAGCTCATGATATGAATGGCAAAATGTTTGGGTTTCTGGACACAAAGGCTTCCAGCAGGCCTCTGCTGGGGTTGCCCTGCAAGTGACTAATTGCCTTCTCCCTTTCCAGCAGCAAAGCTGAGCCTCAAGTGCAGTGTGGATCTCCTTTTCCTGGTGGACAGCTCAGCAGGGGTCACACTGGAAGGGTTCCTGCGCTTCAAGGCCTTCCTCAAGAGGTTCCTCCAAGCCATGGTGGGCCAGGACTCGCCAATGGGTGTGGGGGTGGCCCAGTATGATGATGATGTCCAGATAGCCATTGAACTGGGCCAACACAAGGACACGTTCAGTCTCATGAAGAGTATTGATGCCCTGAATTTCAGCGGAGGAAGAACCCTGACAGGCAGAGCCCTGCAATACATTGCACAGCATGGTTTTAGGAGTACCCCAGTCTTTGCAGATGTGCAGGATGATCTCCCACGTGTGGTTGTCCTGCTCACTGACTCCAAGTCCCAGGATTCAGTGGCAGAAGCTGCTAAGTATGCAAAGGACCAGAATATCTTCTTGATTGGCATAGGCAGCAGCTTCATGAGAGCAGAGCTGGCCACAGTGACTGACAATCCACAGCAGACCATTGTCTACTCAGACCCTCAGGACCTGTTCAACAGGATGCCAGAGCTGCAGAGAAAAATCTGCAGTGTGGGCAATCCTGAAGGTAAGACTGTGGTATGGGTACTGTGGGACAAGTTTGCCACGTTTGACGTGTCCTGAGTTCCAACAGGGAGGAGGGAAGGACAGAAGAATGAATGTCCTTGTTTTTGTTTGTCAGTCACAGATTCTGGAACTAACCTTCCATGAGTGATTTCTGTGATGGATCCCTACTTATGGGTGTGAAAGACATAGATCACCCTTCACAATCAGTGATCAGCAGTGTTGCATTTTGCCCACTATGTCCTCTCACTGTTTTTCAGTCAGAAAGGAGTAGGTATATATTCTGAGAGATACCATGTTTGTGCTCCTTTCCACAGGCTGCCAGGCCCAGTCTCTTGATTTGGCATTTGCTGTGGATGCCTCATCTGGAGTTGGCCTGGAGAACTTTCTGCATCTGAGGCACTTTGTCAGGAGCAGCTGTTTGCACTTCATCATCAACCGGGATGTCACCCAAATTGCCCTGGTGATCTATGGCAGCAAAGCTCACACTGTGTTTGCTTTGGACACCCACACAAGCAACTCTGCTGTTCTCCAGGCCATCGACCAGGTGCCTTTCCTTGGGGACTCAGCCTCTGCTGGCAGTGCCTTGCAGCATGTTTACAGTGATGTAATGACTGTGCAGAAGGGAGCAAGACCTGGTGTCAACAAGGTGGTGGTGCTGCTCACCAACGGGGGTGGCATGCAGGATGCAGCTGCCCCAGCTCAGCAGCTGAGGCACAATGGCATCTTGGTGTTTGTGGTTGTCGTTGGGGACACAGAGAGGGACACACTGCTGAGAGTTGCTGGGTCTCCCAACTACCTGGTCCACATCTCCTCCTATGAAGACCTGCAGTATTACCAAAGCCTTATCATCGAAAGGATCTGTGAAGGTAGGAGAGCCTCCAGTCATCACTCTATGCCAGTGCCACCAGCTGCTGCTATTGTAGGTTTTTGGATGTTTTACTGACTGAACTTGATACTATCTTTTGCATTTTATGGATGGAGAAACTATGACACAGAGATCTGATGACTATCCAAAGCAATCCTGGAGGAATTAGTAACCAACTTTCCTAAGATTCAATCCAGTGGGTGAGAGTGGGCATAGTGTGACTGGCTCTTTCCAGCCCTGCTAGATCTAGGTTCTGCTTTCTCTGAAAGAAAAAGAAGTTTGCTCTTTTTCTGATGTTGCTTTAAATCTGTAGAATTTGCTCTGTGTTACCTCTTTAGTGCTGCTGGGGGAGGTGGGGATGTTTAATAGGCCCCTTTTTTGTGCTGGTCCGTGAATATGGTCTCTGCGTTCTTGTTCAACAGGTTTGTGGCCAGATGTTTGTAAGGTGGTGAGTCTGCAACCTCATCACTCCTGTTCATCCTTTAATATCCCACTACTGAAATTATCATGTAGGCTTTTGAGATTGTGTGTTGTGCCATATTTAATCTTAAAATCAGAATCTGTCCATTTTGAAGCATTCAGACTATTAAACTTCAGACAAATTGTGATTAATCTTATTTGTAGGACCAAATCCTTATCCTCAAAGTAGAAGGGAAGAATTTTAAATATTTGCGTAAAAACTCATGTTTGGCGGTTGAAAAATTAAGGTGAAGTTTCTTCAAAACTTTGAGTCATGAGTGGTGTCAGTCCTCAGCTGGGGAAAAATATTGCTCTAATACTAAGTTTGAAACACTTGCATGTTGTCTAGAAATCAGCTTTTCAGAAAGGACAGCAGCCCTAGTTTTCAGACGTAGAAGATGAAAGTGCTCCTAGTTAAAATACCATGCCTTGTTTTCTCATTTAAAATAGCCTAAGTTTAACATCTGCCTGTTTGCTTTTGTTATGTTTAACATGTTTATAAGATCAAAAGAACCATGTTTGAGCTTCAGCACAGAGGTCCTCTTCACCTCTGGGCACGCCCATGTCTCCTTCAGGCTTAGAAAGAGCTGCAGCATCATCTCTTTGGGGTGAGGAGCTGCTCTCCTGGCAGGCTCTGCAGATGGTTTCTACCTGGAGCTTTTCTGTGTGTTTCTGTTGCAGTGGTACTTTCAGCTGTGTTACTACAAAACCAATGTACTGTACCTTGAAATTAGCTAAAATGCCAGGGGTGAAGGGTAAGAGCAAGATTCAATGAGTCAGGGTAATAACATCATTTCCTGAGACTGAATTGCTGCTTTGATTTCATGTGCAGGTAAATCACAGTGTACTAGATAGGCTGAGACCAAGGGTGATGTAAAGATAAGCCCTTCACTCAGTGTTCTACTCCCAAGTCCAAGGCTTAATAACAGAATCATTGTCTGTGAAAGGACTTTTAAAAATTTATGATTCATTATAAAAGTATTTGAGAAACAGACCCTGCCTCTGTATACCTGAAATATGGTATTAGTTCTGAAGCTCATCTGAAAAGAGTCCAGCAAAAAAGGACCCAGGGTTTAGGAGAAAGGTTCCCAAGCATTAAATATATATGAATCAGATTAATGGAAATACAAGTTATTGGGATCATCAAAGAGCAAGAACCTTATTTAAGGTATGTTAACAGCAGGCTTGAACTCAGAGAAATGTTGTTGGGGCAGAGTGATTCCCCAAAGCAGGGACTGTGAGGTTATGCTGTGGAGCATCCCAGGGGGGATGAGGTGGCACATGACCTGTAGAGCAGAACACCATGGAACGACTCCCTGGGGAACAGCAGCACCTGGAAAATGAGTGGTGTGTCCAGGAGATCCAGCTTTCATTGCCAGTGGCTCTTCCAGCCCAATGAAAGTGAAGGTGTTCATCCCTGGGAATACACTATCAGGCAGGACCCTATCTCAGAAATCCCATGATGACAAAAATGTTTTTGAACCAGCTTGGTTCCCTATAAAATCAACAGGAGCTAAAGACTGATATGTCTCAGGTCTAGGACTGTCAAAAAAAAAAAATTTCAGTTATAATTTTGCCAGTGTTAGGTGTAGGTTGAGACTTGATGTGCAGAGAGAGAATGAGAGTGTCTGTTAAGCTGTAGAAAACTCCCTGACAGTTAGGGGATAGTATTCGTATCCTTTCTTCTTCCCTTTTTTCTATTTTCTCTGTGATTTTTCTACCCTGGAGCAAAGAGTAAGGCAAGCAGCTCTGCACCACGCAGTTGTTGAGCAGAGGAATTTCACACCCTCACCAACACCTCGGTGGTGTTGCCAGCAGACTGGAAGAGAATTCCTCTGGGATGCTGCTACTTAACCTAATGTATTGGCAGCAAGGCAATGTGGAACACTGCCAGCCCTGCTGACAGCTGGGCTCTGTTGTGTTGAGAGGGCTGGGAAAGCTGTCACATACTTCATAACAACAGGGCTAATAACTTGGGCTGTGCTTGCAGGCTTCTCTCAAACCCCCTAGAAAAGAAGCCCAGAAATTTTCCCTGTGCTGTTTTCCATTCATGCCATCCTCGCTTCCCAGCTGGCAACTTCTCCTTATTCCCCTCTAGTGGAAACTTTTATCCTGTCTGGGGCAAAATGAGGTTTGAACTTCAGTGGCATTTGGGATTGTGAACTTGTTAGAGCAGGGCATGTGTTTTGCTTTGTGTTGTCTGTGTCTGGATGTGGGTAGTCTGAGGGTGCTCACAGCTCTGCAGATGCTCCATTTTGCTTTTCTGTGATATGCAGCCTATCATTTAGTTACTCTTTTAAGCTTTACTAGGCATATTCTCCTCCAGATTAGGACACCTAGAAAAGCCATTCTGTTCTCTAGGTTGAAGTGTCAAGACAGGTTTGTGGCTTGCACCCTCTGCTATGATTTTATGTTTTTCCAGTCCCATTAGCCCTTGATGACATTTTTTGCAGCGTTCCTGATGGATGTGGGTCTTAGCTATTAATAATGCAGATGTGCCTGAGCCTGCCCTTCTGCTTGTGTCTGTTGCAGAAGCAAGAAGCCCTGTGAACCTGTGCAAGCCCAACCCCTGCATGAACCAGGGCGTGTGCATCCTTGGGCCAGGGAGCTACCGCTGCGAGTGCCAGGGCTGGGAAGGACCCCACTGTGAGAGCAGTAAGGATCAGCAGCCCCCTGAACTGACCCCACATCTCCACCTCCCCCTGAAGCAGAGAAGTGGCTGTAACTCTTGGGCAGCTGTTTGGTGCTGATGTGGTCTCTATCTTAGGGAAAGCAGAGAAGTATGAGCTGCTGAGGGGAGCAAGGGCTTCTCTCAAGAACCTGTGCATTTTTATACATTCACTAAGTGAGTTGACTGTGAGGGGAGCCCAAGAAAGTCTAATAATTTTGGTAATCTTCCACTTTGTTCTGTTCCCCTTTTCCCTCTGCCTTGCTAGAAGAAACAATCTTTCCTAGGTTTCCTAGGTGGAAGGATTTGACTCTGTTTTAGTGGGAGGGAGCTGTTTCTGTTGGAGCACACCCCCTCACTATTCCTTTCAATTCTGTCCATGGTGTAAAAGCCTCCCCATTGCCTTTCTTTTCTTCAGCAGGGGAGCAATGGCCAGGGGATGGGGAGGCTCTGGCTCCCTAGAGGTGACCCTGTGCCCATAGCATGAAGTTCTCTATTTAAGTGGGTTTTCCCCTTGCCCAATATTTTGCTTTTTACCTGAGCCCAGGAATTCTGATTTCCAGCCTGTGGCCTCTAACATCTGTCAGCTAAAGCTAAGGGAGTGCTTGCTTGGTTTTTTGGACTGAGTGTGATCTTATCCCTTGGTCCTAAAGCCCTCACCCCACATCTGTGCTTCTCTTCTGCCACAGGAGTTCTCCGAGGTGATTCTCCGAGATCTCCAGCCCTTCCTCCACGTTCCCATGTGCAGTGGAGTCCAAGGGGTTTGCAGCACTTCTCCAGAGCCCTGCAGCACAGCAAAAGGCAAATGGATCAGAGGCATTGAGACTGAGTGCTGAGTGCTCCAGTTCTCCATCCAGGACCATTTTCGGCCATTCACAGGCACCATCCAGCACAGCCCGTGGCAGGGATGGAGTTGCTCCAGCACAGGGACTGTGTTGAGGCCATTCCCAATTCCTGCATTGCACAAACTGGGCTTCCCAGCACTCTTTCTTTTATAATTGAAGTAAATATTTGTGTTTAAGTATTTCTTTCTGGCATTTTGTGTTTCCTCATCCAGTTCTTAAGGTCGTGATTGTTCTGGGGTTTTTTTTTAACAGATTTTGAGAGATCTCTGAGTTAGTCTAAAAATATGTAGAAGTCTGAAAAATTCTGGAGCTCCTGCTGAAGGGGTGTAACACAGATGATGCACTGGCAGCCAGGTGCTGGAGTGAATGGCTTGTTACATGCAGGAAGACAGAGGAAGAGGAAGGAGAACTGATTACAAGTCTTTATTCTGTTTCATATGTTGTTCATGCTGCTTTCTTCTCTGAATTTATTGGGCTGTGATGGTTCCCGTCTCCAAGTCTGGCCACATGCCTGCATCCTTTGGAGCATCAGCCTCACCTCATCACTAGATCAATTTGCCCACAAACCTGTAAAATTTACATAACTGCTCCCCTAAAGCCCATGGTTCCCAGTGTTGGGTTGTTGTCTGCTGACTTTCCCATGGTGTCTGTCGCCTCAGGAGAGCACAGCCAGGTCTGCAGAGAGCCAAGGCAGAGATATTAACTGTGACTGCCAGTGCTAATAAGAATAGTGTCTATTGTTCCCAGCAGAATAAAAATCCCTTCACCCAGATGTCCTGGTCCCATGTGTGAATAGTAACATTAGATGGACAAAGAGAGACACAAATTGCTCAGCAGGTTTGTTGTCAAAAGAAGAATGGACTGAAAGCACTCTCAGGGATGAAAGCTGGCACTGAGACAGGAGAAGTACTGTCATGCCTTGTGGGAGAAACCAGGCTAGGAGAAAGAGGAAATTCTGCCTTCTTTCACTGTCACTTTGGTAGATTGTCTGTGTCCTAAGGCACAGCAGAATAGAGGCTTAGTTGAAGGGCTGACATTTGGGATACAAAGGGAAACAAATCTATTAATGTTACTTAGGCATGGCTGTAACTCAGCATTGCCTCTGCTGTTACCCTGTCAGTCTTCTCTTCATGTGGGGAGAATGGGCTTGATCAGACTCACATCAAAGATGTGGTTCATGCTCTGGTGCAGAAGTGCCTGTGGAGCTAGCTGGATTCCAGCCAGACTGCTCTCCAAAGTCTCCCTGAGCTCCCTGTGCATCCTCATTTGTGTGAAGGGTCCAAGGGACCTCTCTTACCCTGCTGCCCTGCTGGGTTTGCAGCTCCTGGGGGTTTCTCTGCCATCCTTTCCTGACAGCATCATTAGCTCGCTCCTCACAGGCATTTGTCCCCTGTGGGATCAGCCCACCCTCTCAAACAGCAGAGTATTTACATTGCCTGGGACAGCTCTGGAGCTGGGACATGCCTTCCTGGCCTTCCACAAGTGCTTAAAGCCTTTTCCTTGTGCACTGTGCAGGACAGTTTGTACAGTGCTAGTGCTGAGCACTTTATCTTGTAGCTAATGTGATGTGGTGTAACCTGTTTGTGAGTTCTTTATTTTAATGCACAGGTATTAAGTATGTTTTTAGCATATGTGGGCTGTATGAGGGACAAAGCAGGCTTGCCTGGGTCCTGGGCTGGGGAAACCCTGCATTTTTACCATCCTGCTGGTGTTAAGCACCACAGGTACACAAATCTCTGTGTGATTCAGGAAGCACAGACTGCAAAATCTCATGCTGGAGACAACATTTTAATGCTGGACAGGATTTATTTATCTCTGTGCATAAGTTTGTCAAGTAGAGATGATGTGAGAGATTGGAAACTCATGGAGTAGCTCAGGAAAGCTGGTTTCTAAACCCAGTTTTTTGGCTCTGAGTATACCTGGCTGAGGTTTCAGTGCCCAGAATGCCCCAGGGATCCCCAGATGTTAGGGATCTACATGTGCTGTGACCCTCCTCCTGGCATTCCTCCTAAAAGCAGGTGATTCCTGAAGCCTTGAATAGATGTTCAGACATTCTCTGGCAGCAGCAGCCACCAGCTCTCCTTTTGTATGAGACAAAGCACTTTGCAAGGTAAGAAGGTCATGGGGCACTGGGAGGAGATGGGAAAAGCCAGCCTGATAATTAGGATATATGGGATGGTCTTGGAGAGACCCACTAGCAAGCAGGACACTGCAGAGCAGTTTTTGGAGCTGTTTTTTTCTTTTTAAAAATTTGACTTGAAGTTCCTCGCTAATTTCTAGGCCCTTTCTCTTGTAAATTTTAATTAAAAAAGAGTAAGTAAGTGGTTTGGGTCTCTGACATGATCCCTTATTAAATTCACTCTCAAAGACTTGCCTTGATTCAATCAGAAATATTTAATCAGACTTTACCTGATGGGAGCTCATTCCTTTAAGGTTAGGTCAATATTTGAGGCTGGCACAGGCACTGAGGAGGTGGGGTCCCTGCAAAGCCAGCACTAATCCTGTCTGGCATCAGAGGAGCTCAGAGGATGCTGTCTGTGCCAGGCTGTCATTGGTGTCTGGGCTGCTGTTACTAATGGAGCTGTGAATTACTCTCACTGCTGGCTGAGCTTTGGCTGCTCCAGGGCCATGTGCTGATTCCAGGAGAAAGCCTGTTTCTTCTTTAAAGAATTGGAATTTAAGTAAATGCCACGATTTTCACCCCCTTTAGTCCTACATTCCTTCAGCAAGCAAAACCATGGCTGTTTGTGGTTAGTAAATGTTGGATGGCACCTGTACTGTACCTCTAAAGGCTGCAGCAGGGAAGCTGGGGTTTGATCCCACTGTGCCATTCTCCCTGCATACCAAAAGCCAAGGCCAGCCTGCAGGAGCTCTGCTGATGCTCCCTGTAAAGCCAGCTGGCTTCTTCACCTTCAAAACCCCCTGCAGTCTCACTCTGCAGTAGAAGTAAATTAATCTGATTCATACCTGAGAAATCTTACATAAACATTCAGGCCAACATCTCCACTGATAGGAGGTAGTTGTTTTTTTTTTCCCTTTAAAATCTATCACTTTACTTCTGTTTTACTGGAAAATCAACAAGCCTGCTAGCAACCTTAGTGTGCTAGTCAGGAACACCCAGGAGCTTTTGTGGCATTGTTCTGTGTATCCAAAGCAAGAAATGTGGGGGTACTTAAGTGAGAAACTCACTAAGGAAAATGGTTTGTAGCAGGAAATTTCCCTCCAGAAGAATATGGAATTCTGCTTGGGACACTTGAGGCCCCATGGTGGCCTGGCTGCAGTGTGCACAGGAGAGGATTGCACTGAATGATGAACAAAGCAGTAACTTTATCAGCTGGAGCTGGTACAGGGGTGTTGTAGAGCAGTTACAGGCAATGGGGCAGCGATGCTGGGGAAGGACAAAAGCAGCTGCTGCTGCTGCTGCCCATTCAGTGCACAGAACCAGCCCCCCAAATCGAGTTATTTGGGCATTCCTGGGCTCAGAGGCTGACAGGACACTAAGGAACTTACTGGCAGGTTTGTGTCAAGGACTGAGCTAGGAGAGGCCAGGGAGTGGGACCTTGCCCAGGAATTTGTGCTGCAGCTACAGTGCCTCCCCAAGCTTTCTGTGGGAGTGGAGCCAGCAAGAGATATTTCACAGATGTGTCTGTTTTGGTGTCCATTCTGTGAAGGCCTCAACTGTTTTCTTTAATAACTTTTTTCCTTCCTTTCCAGCTGAAGCCCATCCTGGTTTTCTCTCAGAGACTGCAGCAGGCAGTAAGCCTGCACACAGTTGCTATCTAGTGGCCAGAGGAAGATAGTGGAAGGTTTTTCACTGCTGGCTCTGTGCAAGAGGACTGCTACAGAAATACAGGCAGGAATCTGTTACATGTATTCATGTAAATTGTTGGGGTTACTGCTATTTTTCAGTGGGTTAGATCTCTGAAAATTGTTTTGCTAGAAGCTGCAATCACTACTATTTAAGGTACAGTTCACTGCAGTTGTAGACTGCATAGCTAAGGATTTGTAGTAACTAATGGTATTGGGGGTTTGATGCACTTGAAATCTATTGGAAAGTAGAGCAGGGACAAGTCCCATTACAGAGAAAAACACTGGTAACATAATATACTCAACATTTTATTATAAAACCCTCTAAAGCGCCACTTTATAGGTCACAGTTACAACAAAGGAAATGCCTTGAGTTAGGAAAACAATGGGGACACAGAGACATTGTTTAACATTTCTTGTCTGGGGAAAGTGTGTTGTTCAGGACTTGCCTGTGTTTACCATTCCCTCATGGAGGCATCCCAGCAGGACCACTGAAGCTGACTGGGCTGTGAAGGGGAAAGCAGAGCTGCTCTTGTCCATTGCTGTCTCAGCACCACTGTGAAATGTCTGGACAACTTGTGGAGGATGACAGCAGGGTGTACAGTGAGAGTGTGGTACTACACAGGTATTTAGGGTATAGAGAGGGGCTCTTGCCAGCTCATCATGGGCCAAAACAAAAGTTTCATGGAGTCTGTGGCCTTCTGGTGCTCTGGAGAAGGAAGTCCCCAGGGTCCTGAACCAGAAGAGTCAGCAGTTTATTTGCATGATTTTTTCCTATGTGCAAAACCTTGCACAGGGACAACCTGACAGCTGAGTCTCCTGAGGGCTGGCATTAGCAATTCCTCCATCTGCACCACAGTGGAAACTAAAGAGTAAAAAAAAACATGGGAGCACGGCCACATTTCTTGCTTCCAGGATCCCCTGACCAAGTGTTTTGTTGCACCCCAGCTCTGTGGTGGGGGCAAGCAAGCCCAGAACCCTTGTCAGGACATTCTCACTCACCCCAATGACACCACCAGCTCTGGCTGTCACAGCCCTGTGCATCCCACTGGCTGTTTGACCTTTGTGTGTTCTTTGTGTGAAGAAATAACAGCCCTTTAGACGTGGTCTCAGGCCTGTCAAATTTTTTCAAGGGTGAGGAAGGTACAACGTTTTTCCTGTCTGCCTTTACCTCGGCTTTGGTGTAGCCATAGGACCCCAGGGACAACCCATCCTAGGAACTGGTGCTGCTTAAATTTTTTAGGGTTGGAAAACATGTCCAGCCCCATCCAGTCAACCCAGTTCCTGAGCCTGGGCTCTGAAGGGCCATCAGAGACAGGAAAAGGTGTCTCCAGGTCATCAGACATGTCAGCAAGTTACAGGGAGGGGAGGAGTGCATAGATTTCTGCCAACCCACTACCACCCTTCAAAATTTAATTTCTCTAAGTTTAGCAGTTCCAAACATCCAACATCTTTCATCAGAAAGCATGGCTAGGATAGAGAGGGGTTGGCTTTGTGGGCCATACTGCCAGGACCCAAAGGCAGTATTAATGATCAGGAAATAAGGGTGACAGCACCAATATGGCCAGCAGCTCAGCAGAGCCCTGGCAGTGCAGCCTTACTGCAGGGCAGGCTGCTCAGCCCTCCAGGGTGGTGACATGAGGGGCATAGGGATGGCTTCAGCTGCAGCTCTGTGAGGATCAGACACCATCACAGCTGGAGCAGGAGCATGGGGACTGCTTTACCTCCCCTCTCTTGGGAAAGGGCAACAACCCCTGAAGGATACACTGGGATCCAGCTTTCCCACGAAACAGCTGAGCAAGCCCTCAAATANTCCCACGAAACAGCTGAGCAAGCCCTCAAATATGACTTTGTTCTGAAAAAAAACAAAAAAACCCAAAAAACTTCAAGAAAGTTAACTGAATCTGCCTGGCAGATCTTTGCCCAGAGCACTTGGTGCCTCCAGTCTGCAACACAGCTTACAGCATGAGAAGGTGAGCAGCTCAATATTCTAGCAAAGCTGCAGCTGGTAGGAGATGCTGGAATGCACCAGGACACTGATTAAAAATGCCCTGGACAGGCCATTTCTTATTCATGTTTGAAGCATTGCTCACATGTGGGGATAGCCCTTGACTGAAGGCTGGATGAAATGCAGCTGAGTGATGACTGGCAGCAAGACAGGTGAGACTTTAGTTGACTCAAATTTATCAGGACAGATACAAACTCACCAGGCTGAGGAATAGCAGAGGTCCCTTCTGAATCCACTACAGTCACTAATATAGAAACCTTAATAACTCATTGATAAACCTTCAGAGTAGAAATACACAAAACACCCCTATTTACAGTAACATTCTTGTTTACATCAGCTGGGTTAGGACTTTGATGGAAGGATTGCCACTGGTTGTTACTGTTTTAGCTACATAATTGGGATTTGTCTGGAAAGAACAAGTTCATTTGGGATAACTGGTATCAGCAGCTGTTGACTCCAGTGCTGCGTCGGAGCCGTGGGCGCGCCGTGGAGGAGGCACTTGGTGTGTGGTGGTGTTGAACACCCAACCTCCACCAACAGATGGTTGAATCCCCTGGGCCATGTGTGGGCAATTCGAGTCTTTAGTCCATCTCTGAACAATGTGCTTCTAACTAGCTCCCTTTTTCTCCCATTCCTGCCAAGGAATAAAGGCAAATTAGTCGAAATGCAAATCAGGAGAGCCACAGCAGCCATAACGTGCATGGGACCAACATGAGCGTCTGGTCCCCAAGTGGTTTTGGCTGCAGGGTGGGTCAGGGATATCTTTAAGTTATAAACAATGCATATATTTATTCATTTAAATTGTAGGCAAGGCAAACACAGGTGCAAAGACTGGAGGAAAACCAGGCTGATGTGCTCTGAATTGTGTTGGTCGAGGGTGTTTCCCAGACATGAGACCCCCCCCACAACCCCATCCCACCAGAGTTTGCTCCACTGCCAGGAGGGAAAAGCAGTGGCTGTCCCAGCTGGGTTTTCCTGCTGTACCTTACCTTAGCTTTCTGTAGGACTGTTCCCTTCCCTGTGACCATAACAGATAAAGGCCGGTTTTTTAAAGCCGTTGCTGAATTGACCGGTGAGTTCTCTGCGCTGTTTGCTGCACTGGCACTTTTTGCCTGAACCTACAATAAAAATCGTGGAAATGGTTATCACTACAGACTACTGAGAGAGATTGCTGCCTTTTCCCACCACCTCCTAGTCACAGTGTCATCCCATTTTCATCGAGGTGCATTTTTTTCAGTGACATACCGATTTCAAAAAAATACCACAGGAGTTTGTGGTGTGTTTGGGTTTTGAGGACTCTAGAACTAGAGATACACAGCAGGGTGCAGGTGGTGGAGATCTCCAGTTCATGGGAAACAAGTTCCCGAGAAGGAATTTAGATGCCTGAATCTCCTCCTGCAAAAACCATCTGTTAGCTCAGCCAAGTGTAGAAGGAGCTGACTCCAGACCTGCATGGCTCAGGAGGGTGTTGCTCAAGGTCCCACAGGAAAATACAACCCCACTCCTGAGCCCCATCCTCCTTTCACTTCCCCCTTACTGCTGATACCTCACTGGATTATTATTACATTATGTATTTATATATAATTAATACATACATATAACCTATACATTTACACAAGATTGCATATTACACTAATGATGCTATTATTCATTATTACATTTTTAAGCAGGCTGAGACTGTGTGACTGAAAGCTGCTGTGCATCCCAGGGGTGCCCCACATACCCGTGGGGCTGTGTTCTCCAGGTGTGTGGTGTCCACAGCTGTGCCCAGAGTCACCGGGCCGGACTCTGCCTTCTTCAGGTTCTCTTTCACTTCCACCAGGCTCAGCTCCAGGTCCACCCTCTGGCTTTCCTTCCTTTTGCATTCTTCATCTATCTCCTTCAGCCTCTGCTCCAGGCTCTTGTCTGTGAGGGGAGTAGAATCTTGGTGCCTGCTAGGAACCTGGGGAGCTCCTGAGGGGAGCAGGGATCAGGACATGTCCTGTACATTTTCTTTGTGTTTTGCCCCAAGAGGGACTCTGGCTCTTGCTCTAGTGCAATCTGCTTTACATGGTTTGGCTCAAAGCACCAGGTTTCCCCCATCTCCTCTGGTCCCAGGAGGGCCAGGTTCATTGCCCCCTCTTTCTCCACAGCCCCACCTTGGCTCATTTCCACATATCCCACCTTGCCCTGCTCTACCTGTGCTGCCACCAAGCATCTCCTTCAGCTCCCGTCTCTCCTTGCGCAGCT
The DNA here is from genome assembly GCA_013400855.1 of Buphagus erythrorhynchus. Classification (NCBI taxonomy): domain Eukaryota; kingdom Metazoa; phylum Chordata; class Aves; order Passeriformes; family Sturnidae; genus Buphagus; species Buphagus erythrorhynchus. The sequence goes on along the minus strand of VZTT01032791.1, from coordinate 45,630 downwards.
GGGTGAGCTGAGCTCGGATTTCCTCCTTCTCCTTCTCCAGCCGTTCCTTCTCCTCTGTGAACCGTTTCACCTCTGCCTCTGTCCTGTTCTTGCCCAGCTTGGTTTCCACTGCTGCTGCTGGAAACACAGCCCACCAACAACAAGCTCAGTCAGGGGAAAAAAGCAGGATGAAGAAAACCTTTTCACGTGCTTGAAAAGAGAACAAGGGAAGGTCTGAAAAGTCACCAACCACTAGAGTGAGCACACACTGCTGTAGAGCAGAGGCAAGTCGAAATCACAGGGCACCACCTCTCTTTAAGCACCCTCAGGCCACCTGAGCAGCACACTCACCTGGCAGTGGCATCTTGGGCCGGTGTGCAGGCACCAGCTGGGGGCTGCCCACTGGAGCTGTGCCCGCTGGCACCTCGGGAGCCACCTGGGGGAAGGCAGTGTTCTGCTGCTGGGTCTGGATTTTGACAGCAGGCACCCGTGGCAGAGCCTCCTCAGGCTCTGGCTTCTCTGGGTGTTTCTGGAGAGGAGAAATGAAGTGGGATGATGAGGTGTAGGGAACTGGCTCAGTGATTAAGGCTGGCCTGGCATCACAGTTTGGACAGTACCTGCTCTGAGGTCTCTGCTGCCTTAGTACAGGGCTCAGCTTCCTTAGCCATGGGGGCTGTCTCAGCTGTGCTCTCTGGGGCAGCCTTGGCAGCCCTTTCTAGAGATGGTGAGCTGAGGGGTGAAGACTGGCAGGACATCTTGCCAGCACAGTGTAGCAAGGACTTCACTGGGGTGAGATCCAGATACACTCTGTCTTGATCCCCCTCCGATTTGCTCTCACTTTTGGGTACTTCTTCCTGAAAAAGAGACCATCTGCTGCAACTAGAAGTACAAGAAATACTTCACTGCAGAGCAGCACTATCTCAGGCAATCTGGATTATTTTCCAGAAATTTTACAGGAACTAAAATGCTAGTCTCAGAGTCATTCCCCAGAGGGATTTTTGAAGTACTGAAGGGAAGGCCCCTCCTGTTTTTCTTCAGTAGGTCTCTCTGATGGTAGCAGCAGCCCATGCAATGATATCACACTGTTGCACATCCAGCAATCCATGCCACATTCTTTGCCTTTCCTGAGGTAACAGTCCTATTCCCAGCATGACCCATTGTCTTTTCACACAGGACTTGCTCTTACAGGCATAAAAAGGAGTTTTGAAAGGTTAGGCTCCAAAAAGCCCACTATCACCAAATAATCCATGCTGTTTGCTGATGAAAACTGTGGAATTTTATCCCAGCTGCCTGAGGATCTCTACAGCCCCTTTCTGAAAACTCCTCTCCCATTCCTTAGCACTTCCTCTCCACCACTTGATTCTGCTCCATTGCAAGGGCCAGGATTTCCCCAGGGGCTGGGAATCCCCCCCTTTCAGTGCTGGAAACTCCCAGCAGTGGCCAGATGTTTGCCATGGTCCCCCCAGAGCTCCCTGCAGCAGGGCATCTCTCTTACCACAGGCAGGTCTGGCAGATCCACGTCGTCGTAGAGCTCGTCCTGCTGCACCCTGCCCTTGGGCAGGTTGTCGATGTAGGCGTTGGGCTCAGAGTATTTCCTCTGCATTAGGCTGTGAACAGGCAGCAGGACATCCCATCAGGGGGACTGGATTTGATTCATGGCTCTGCAGTGCTGCATTTTTGGACAGCTGAGAACACCAGTCCTGAGGTCTGGGCAAGGCCAGGCAGAGCCACACAAAGCAGAGTGGTCACTGCTGCTGCCCCTTAAGCAGCACCCAGCAGAGTGGGGCTGTATTTCCCCTTGGCTCTTTGCCTTCTCACCCAGCCCTCAGCCACAGCAGCACAGTGCCCCTGCCCCAGTGGCACGATGGACTGGGGGGCTGAGAGCCCAACCTGCTTTTGCAACACACACTCAGACAAGCTGCAGCTCACGCCAGATGCACTCTGGTGGGACAGGAAGTGCTCTCCAGTCCCAAAAGAAGGTGACTGAGCTGCAGCTGTGAATTTACCACCTCCTTCCATGGCAGCCAACCTCCCAGAAGGGGAGAGCCCCCTGCTCTGGCTTGCTTTCTCTCTACCAGCCCCACGCAGCCCCAACCCATTCCCAGTGACATACAAGAAGGAATTCTTCGCAGCGCTCACGATGCAGGAAACCCTGTCAGCATCCACGTAATCGTAGGTGAATTCCTCTGGGTCTGTTTTCGAGCCTGACTCTGACAAGAGGAGGCCCAGCCAGTGGCCCATTTCCTCTGAGGACTTGGCCTGTAGGGTGATCAGACAGACAGGACAGGTTGCAGCAGTGCCTTCTCTGCACTCACAGGGCTGATGCTGGCTTCGATTGGGTAAGGAAGCATGCTGGTAATCCTCTGGGCTTCTCAGGGCAAAGATGAACTGCTGGGTGTTTATAATAAACCTGAGGCTATGTTAAAAGTACAGCTCTATGTGTGGACTGATTCAAAAATATGGCAGCTGCATAAATGCAGCTCTTTGCTCTGCTCCTTCCTAAAATTTCTAGTCAGTCTGCATTTTCCTTTCAGTGGTGATCAATTCAGCTGTCTGCAAGAGTAAGAGAAGTCTCTGGGGCCGGAGATGCTGGCAGAGAGCAGCTTTGGGTGAGGAAAGTGTGCGGGTTTTATTTTGCACCAGCAGAGTGCAGCAATGGGATTGCCAAAACAGAGGCAAGGAGACCCGAGCCTGAGAGGTCCCGTTGCCAGAGCACAACCCCCTTCCACGGCTCTTTGCAGAGGGGAGAGGAGAAGGGAAGAGTTTAAAGCATCAGAGTCTGTTGCTTTAACATGGTCAGTACCCAATTCCCAGTGGCAGTGAACAGTTTGACATTTTGCAACATGAAGAGTTAAATTCTGTGCCATGAAGTCAGCTCAAGCAAATGGCCACATGCACCTCCCAGTGGAGGGGACTCCACCTGAAGCAAGAAGTTGGCTGATGCAGCCACTTTTTGCATTGATTTGAGGAGTCAGAGCAGTAACCACAAAGTAAAATTCAGGGCAAGTGAATATATATATACACTCTCCAAACTGGAAAGTATATTTTAAGCTTTCAGTCTGTTTTATTTAGCAGAGACTTCAGTCCCTGGGAAGCCAGCCAGCCAGCCAGTCCGTACATTGAGTCTGACATTGAGTCTGACATCCCAACAAAATACAGATTCTCCCATTCACAAAATGTAAATTTTCTCAGCACCTCTTCTTCACATCTGTAATTGGGCAAAATTTCTTAGATATAGACATACCCTGAATCACAAACTAAATAAAAACATCTTCCAATTTCACAGCATGCCCTCCAAGTCAGTTGTTTAGCTATAAATATTCCACCCACTGGAAAAATACAGGAAATTGCTCACATTGTCCACCTCCTACTATAATCATGCTGTCGTCAGAGAGAAGTAAGATTAGAGATAAACAGTCCTGGATGCAGACAAAAGAAAGTAACAGATGGAGATGAATTCACTTGCACTTTTAGGGGCAGATCTGTGATAGGCTTACTTGGGATGTGTGACCCATGGCTTTGGGGCTCTGTTGCCAAAACATGAAGTTCTCTGCTCCTCCTAACCACAGCCTTAAATCCCTAAAGTGGCATTCTGCTCATCTAACATTAACCATCTGCAATGCACCCCACAGAACTTAATTATCCGAGGTTATCCTGCAGTCAGGGGAGAGAGATGGGAATGTCCAGAGGACCCCACGTCCCACCCTAATGTAAGTGCCTAAGATGAAGGCTGAATGGTCCCTCTGGAGGTGCCAGCATCAGACACAGCCTGGATTACCAGCGAGGTGGGACACATTCCAGATGACCACAGGCAGATCAACTCAAGTCCTGCTCTTCAGGTTCTGCTTTGTTGGACTGAGGCTCCTCTGGAGGAACTCAATGGCATTCACACTTCCTAAGGTACCCAAGCTGATGATTTTAGGCAGAGCTTTCTCAGAGACATACACCTTACCTCCAGAACAACCCGTTCCTCCCCGTTGTGCAGGATGCGGAAGGAGTAAAGATGGTCAGGGCTGGGCTCGGGGATGATCTCACAGCCTGCCAAACTCAGGGGCTGCTGGGCCAGTTTGCTCCGGTTCTTGTCCTGGTAGAAATGGAGGTGCCCATCCTTTATCTGACACCACCGTGACTTCCACTGGCTGTTCACCAGCACATTCAGGTAACCTGCAAGTAAGCACAGCTTACTTAGACACATTTTCCATTTAATCCGTATTAATTTGTGTGCCTGGGGATTTCTAATGGGTGAGTTATGAGATCACCACACAATGCAAAGCCACAGGCACCAATAAAGACCAAAAGCACAAAGACAAGCTGTCCTATCCATACAAAACAGGTAAAAACCTTGAAAATGAGACCCTTGAAATTCAGGATAGGTTTGGAGCAGCAAGCTGGCTGGAGATGATTGGACAAAGTTGGTCCCAGGTGGCAAATACAAGCTGACCCTCAGAACTCTCCCTGCAGGCTCCCACACCCTGGGCAGCACAAATGCCCTGTGTGTGCATGTCTGGTATTACCCACCCTTCTTCTTGGGTCACCCTGAGAGCCAGAGGCACCACAGCCTGCATGGATTTACTGGCAGGACAACCTGGCACAGGCACACTTGAGGAGGAGGATGCCTGGTGCTCATCCTGCCCTGCACAATGAGATCCAGCCCTGAGACAAATCCTGCAGAGGGGCTCATGCTGCCACTTACTTGAAGTCTCCAGGGATCTCTCTGGGCTATCCATGGAGCTGGACTTCTTCCTCCCGAGGTTCATCAGGTTGCTCAGTTTCAGGCCAGTTGTGCCCTTCTTCTTAACTACCAGAAATGAAAAAGACACCTGTGTGGCTTTCCCAGCTCCCAGCCTGCTGTCCCAGTTGGGGGTCCTGCCCCCATCTCACACACATCCCTTGCAGAGGGCAAACCTGAGACTCAGGGACAGGCTGGAAAAGTCCAAGCCCAGGGAGTTCAGGAACAAGATAGCACCAGTAAGATCAGTTAGAGATTTGTGGAAGATGCTAATCTGTATTGCTTTACATGTGGGTTGGCTCTGACCAAAGGCCAGTCACTGCAGGAGCAGTGGCAGGTGCTTGCACAGCTCTTGCTGGGCAGGTACCAACCTCCCTCCACTTTCCTACACCACAAACAATTTAATTAAGAACCATTATCCATAAATATTTAGTGTATTCAAGTCTTTTCCACTCTAAAACAGGGACACAAGGTGGGAGGGGGGAAAGTTTGTGTCCAAAGAGCCTCTTCAACATTCTCCTACTGGGCACATCAGTCAGTGTGTGAACAAGCTCATGGAACCAACAGGTAATCCTGGTAAGAATATCAAATTCCCAGGCAATGAATGCACACACAACTTTCATCAGGTGTGAGGTGGCAGTGGCAGGAGCTACAGAAGCCCTGGCCCCATGCAGGGTCAAGGGCCCATGTTCTCTGTCACTCCCAGGGCAAAGTTTTACCATCTTTTGTCTCAGCTGTGTCCGTGTGGCCGTCGGTGCTACTCCCGCTCTCGGAGGCTGCAGAGTATCTCTCGGACACCTCCACCTGTCAACAAGCACCAGGCACAAGCTCCACAGATGCAGGTGACTCATTCTTCCAGCCAGAAAGTGCTGCAAGGACCTTTTTCCCCCTTCTCTCATATTATGAGGTCCCACTCTCTCTGTAGCAGATGCTTTCACCCATACATCCCCAGCCAGCTCACTCACACTGTGCCCTTCCCATTGTTCCTGAACATGCCCCACCCCAGTTGGGCTCACCTCTGAGGGGACACAGTGGCACCACTGGTGCCACCCTGTGGCCTCCCATCCTGCAGCCTGGCTGGTGGGAGCATTTGACAGTCCCTGTAGGGGCCATGGGCAGAGGAACCAGCCAGGTGCCCCAACAGATCCATTATGGGTGTCCACCAGAGACTTAGGAAAGTATCTCTGTCCTCCCACTGCTCTAGAACAAGCTGCTCCCAGGGGAGTGTCACCTAAACCTGGGCTAGAAATGGCCCAAGCCCAAGCATCCAAGGGTCTATGTCCCTCCCCAAGCTCTTGGTGAACACAAGCATCCCATTGGATGAGATAGTAGCTGCTGCCCTGGACAGTGGGTAGCCAAATGCTGAACTAGTCTGGGAGGGAAGATATGGCAACAAAATTAAGATGCAAAGGAAAATTAAGGTGGTTCCAAGAATGCTCCTTTTCAGCAGCACAGGGGTCTGGTTACACTCATATCAGTCTGCTTACCTAAAATTAAGGCACCTACACTACTATCTATTGAAGGAATAGGGCTGGAAAGCCTGAGTGCTAGTTCTGTCTGTAGAGACAAGATGTACCTTTGGGTAACTGAGACGCTGCGAGTCTGGGATGTACTGGTTGCCTTCACTGCCTCCTTCACAGAGCAGACCACTGGTCTCTTGGATTACCTGTGCAGAAGGGGAAGCCAAAGCCTGTGAGATAGCTGCAGGAACAGGATCAATTCATCTGCCTCAACTAGGACAGGCAAAACCACATCAGCGTGGGAGACCCATGGTTTACTGTCCCTGTGACCTTGGGGACTGTCCTGCTGTTGCATCAGGCATCCAGCAGAAATTGCTGGCTCCAAGTCACTAGGAGAGGCTGCCAGCAAAGGCAGCCCTGGCGTCTCACAGCCCCCTGGCTGTCCTGGGCTCCAGGAGGCTCCTCCTCCTGCTGATGTAGGGGTAAATGTAGGGGTAAATGTAGCCCAGGGGAAGGGCTACATTTACCCCTGCCCTCAGCCAATTCATGCTGGGGACCCACCCCAGACATTTCCCCCTCCAGCCACAGCAGCTGGGCTGGGAGGTCCCCATGTGGCCTCCAGCACACTGAAGGCAGCAGGGAGCTGCAGGAAGAATCTCTCCCAGGACATGAAAATGAAGTGGTATATTTGTATAAAGGCTTGCAGTGAGGAGGGGAGCCAGAGCACACAAGGACAGGGCTGAGATAAGATCTGGTCTCGCAGCAAAGCATGGCAGCACCACTGGGACAAGTCCTGAAGGTGTCACTGACCCTGAGCCACTGCTCTGCCTGGTCTTTGCTCTGTAGCCCCAGCACAATGACATCAGCGTTTGTGGGGATGATCTTCAGCTTGTGCTCCTTCTTCTTCACTTGCTTCTCCTTGTGAATGACAGTGCAGCCCAGCAAATTCACATCGAGCTGGGGATTGTGGTCTTTGGAGCTTTTGTAGCACTGGGGAAGGAAGATGGGAACAGGTGAGAGAGGCAGAGGAGGAACCTTCCTGCTCACTGGCATGAGCTCAACCCCATAAGTGACTCATGCAGCCACATGCATTAAGTGCACTGAACACAAGAAGGTCCTACAGTTCTAAAAAGTCTGCACAGTCTACACACAGGAGATCTCTGTATGTACAGGAACACATACACCTGACTGCATGCATATATAGTCTGAATTACCTGTTACTGACACAGGATCAATTATGTGGTTAGCTCTAGGATAAGTACCCCTTCTGCTCAACCACCTCAAAAAGTTTCCCCAAAAAGTATCCCTGGACATTTTTGGGGATTGGGATTTTGGTCACAAATGTGTCCTTGTGCCCCCTTCAGCAATCCCATGCCCACGTTCCTTCTGAAAATGGAATAAGATCCCCAAATCTCCAGGATATGGTTTTTGAAGCATTGCTTCAAGGGGTACTTTGTTTTTTGCCAGCTCATTAACATGGTCTGAGGTGCCACTTCCTTCCTCAGCTCATAAAATCAGTGTATTTTAGACAGAGAGGATCTGCTCACCAGCAACCTGGTGTCCTTGATAACACACAGCTGTTTTGCCCACTGTCCCAGCCACTTCTTTCTCCACAGGAAGGCACAGATGCGGGCATCCTTCATCAGCTCAATGGTGGCCTCTGGGGATGGCCACTGATGGGTTGCTGACTTGCCTTTGCTGCTCTCTTCCTCATCGTAGGACTCGTAGGAACTACTAACAGCTTCACCATCTTCTATAACAAATGCAAAGCTCTATCATTAAATCCATTTTTAGAATAACTGAGTCAAATGCTTCCCTCAGCCATGCTCACACATGCACAAGCTTCCAGTCCAGGGATGTGTCTTTTGAGGCTCTCCTACAGGAGGATAATTAATAGGAAAATTACCCTCAGAGATCCTTTTTTCTTTCTAGCCCAATACAAATCTCATTGCAGTATTTTGTGCCTAATAGCCTCTGTTAGCAAACACTCAAAAGACACTTCTCACTTGACCACAACTTCGAGAACATTCCCTTAGACATTTCCTGATATTTGCTGCTTTCCCCCCAAAGATGCTTTCACTACTTTCCACTTCAAGCCAAACACGCACAATTTTTAAGGCAACAGCAAGCTACAATGAGCCCTTGTCCTCTAAATGCCAGAAGTAAAAATGGTATTTGCAAGGCCATGCAGCTAGCAATGTTCTACTGTATTTGAGATGTCATTCACTTTCCCTCTCTGGTCTAACAGGTCCCTCTCTCTCTGCTCAGCATCTAAGGGGCTTTGAAGTAATACACTGTTGCAGCACCAAAAATTAGTCATAAGTGGCAAATGTAAGGAGCAGTAACAACATTTTTTATGTCCACTCTTAAATGGATTGCTATGTTACTAGGATGAGCTGGAATTTTCCATACTCAGCTCTAAGGCATCGCAGATTATTCGAGTTTACAGCTGATCACTGGTACCAGGCTCATCAAAAACACTGAAAATGTTATCCCTGACTGCAGGGGGATTTGCAACGCTCTGCTGGCATTTAAGTCACAAGATAAGCTCACAGAGCAAGATGGTAAGATTGGGGCAACATTTGTGGTTGCAAGGGTTTGGCATTCTTCTACCAAACAGCATGGAGGAATATTGTTATGTTTCTCTCACTGGAATTTAATCTAATTTGGATTGTCACCAAATCCTACTATCTACATAAAAACAACATTATCAGATTGGTGCAAATTAGAAGAAGAAAAGCAGTCAGAAAAGTGAAAGAAAACGGCATCAGGAGCTTCACTGAAGGACGTTTTACTTGGGCTTATTTGTTCTTTAAATAAAAGGACCTGAGATGCAGTAACAAAACTACACTCTTACCCCTAGTGAAATTTCATTCTACAACCTCCCTCAAGACATGAAAACCGCACCAATTAAACAAGCTTTTTAAAAAGCAAATACTCCCTTTCAAAGTCTCTGAATGGAGCACACTACTGCTTCACCATCTCCATGCCCTCAACGTATCAAACTGTTCATCTTTTATGGGAAAACTTTACCCCCTCAGTGCATTCTCACTGTGCAGACCTTGTCCACAGGCACCCTGTGCAGAAATTCAGATAGAGCAGAAGTGTAGGCGTTTCTCAACCCTACAAACACCAAGAAGCTGAACCTCTTCCCTGCTACAGGACCTTTCCATACGCAGCAGCAAGGATGCCTAAGGGAACCTCATCTTCCAAAACTCCCTCCTTATCCACACGGGGGTATCACTAACCACCCCTCTGGCCTTTTTTGGAAGTCTCTGGTGCCCCTGCCTAACCAGTAGGTCTCAGGCTGCCACCTTACTCCTGAGAAGCCCTGAATGCTCTTCTGTGCATCAACCACAACCACAAGAGTGGTTCCTCTTGAGAGGAGCTCTTCCCTACTTGAGGAGCTGCAGCAACTGTTGGCCTGGTGACAATGCTACAGCCTCATGAAGCAAAGGCATTGACCAGGCTGTGCAGCTGGCAAACTGGGACAAGCCTTGCCTGGTGGCTTGTGACAACCCTGTGGTCACTACTAAGGCTCACTCAGTCCCAAATCGTATAGCTCAGGCACTGGTGGCATCCACAATCTTGGATGTCTTTATCTAAATCCACCTCTGCTTTCCTGTGGGTCTTCCCATGAGCTCCCAGGGAGCTATATCAATAGCATGATGCAGGGAGATCAGACCATCTTATCCTCCCACTCTGCCTTTGTCTCTAGAGCAGCTTCAGTCATTCACCAGACTTGTTAATACAGCCAGCATTATCACCCATCAGCTCCACACCAGTGACAGAACCAGGGGAATAAAAGCTAGGGAAGTTCTCTTCATTGTCATCCTGAGCACAGGGAAAGCCACAAAAATAATGTTTTGTGCAGAACAGACAGGGAGAAATGGTTACCTCCATGCATGTAACAGGCAAATCCAGGGGGAGGTATCTGATAATCTTTCCTAAAACTGAGGTTTTGCGGGATTTTTTAGGGGTTTTTTTTGGTTGTTGTTTAAAAAAGGCACTTCAGGTTTGGAAAGCATGCCATACCCATAGTTATTGTGGCATAAATAACGCCCTCAGAAACCTGCAACCCTGGCCTGGGTCCAGCCGCAGCAAGCCTACCAAAAACACCTGCACAGTCAAAAAGAGAAAGGGAGACAAAGAGAGAAAGCCACAGATGAGCAAATGCAGAGAACAAGGGCGTCAATCCCCTTGGCCGGTGAGGCTGTCCCATGCCTGCATGCCATACCTAGGCTGAGACTTTAAACAGGGACAGCATTTACAACCCATCCCCTCAAACAAGGCAATTCCCTCTAAAACAGAATCTTTGTCATCGTAGTTGAAAGCAGCCAGGGCTGAGGAGCTGTTTCAGCCAGAATAATTATTGCTCAGTTGGCAGCCACACCACCCCTCTCGTGTTTTCACTCCAATCCTCATCCCACCCTCCAGTTATGCAAAGGCTGCTGATAAGGGTTTAACACATTTCAGCCCAAGAGGGAAGGGAAGCAGCAGCCTCTGCTGGAGCTGGGAAATGAAAGGCAGAGCATCCCCAGCAGAGGGGTGGGAATGCTGCTGCTGAAAGATGGACCCAAGACCCAGCACACTCGCCTGCTTGCTTCATTTTAATTAATTCACCCACGGATTGCTGCAGTGCTTCACAGTCCCACCTCTGCTAGTGCAAACCTCTATCTCCCCAGCCCATCTGGAGGCTTGCTTTGATGTCCTTTCTTGGCAGTGCACCCACTTATTTTAGTGGTGTTGCTATTTTTGTCTGATTTCACTACACCCATTTGTTTGGGGACACATGGGTGTCTTCCAAGGCTCATGCTGTAACACTGTCAGAAACAATACTGCAGAGGGACTTTACACAGGAGCTTACAGTGACAGGACAAGGGGAAATTGATTCAAATTGAGAGAGTTTAGCTTAGATTTTAGAAATAAATTCTTTACTGCAAACATGATGAGGAACTGGCACAGGTTTCTCAGAGAAGCTGTGGATGCCCCAGCCCTGGAATTGTTCAAGGTAAGGCAAGGCTGGAGCTCTGAGCAACCTGGTCTAGGTGAAAGGTGCTCCTGTACACGGTAGGGGGGTTGGAACAAGATGATTTTTAAAGTCCCTTCAGGGACCCAGGCCATTCTATGATTCTATAAAAAACCACCAGCAGCTTCCTGGACTGCCACCTCCTCCCTATCCAGCTTGTGGGAAAGGCATAGAGGGCTTGGGGGGTTACTGGGGCCAGGCTTTAGCATCTTTGGCCAGGGCAAAGCCATGCATGTCCAGACTGCCCTTTAGCAGCAGCAGTCACACCAAGGTCCCAGATCATTTGCTAGCAGTGAGCATCACTGTGTAGGACAGGTACAAAGGACTACTGATATCTGATAGGGCACAGAGAAGGGGGAAGAATGGGGAGCTCGTGCTTGTTGAAACAAAGGGCAGGACAGGGACCTGCAGGTTTGCCCACATGCTGCAGCATGATCTCTTGAGGCAAACCAGGGCACCAGCATCACTGCCCAGCTCCCCTCTGCACAGCACACAACACTTCACCTTCTCCTGAGCCCCTGCAGCCTCTCCTGCCACATACCTGCTGCTCCACACTTCTCCCTGCTCCTTCTGGCTCACCCCAAAAGGAACCACCTCCAACATGAGGTAGCCAAAGAGCACAGAGATTCTCATGATGCTTCCTTCCTCCTCACACAAAACATGCTTTGTAGCACACCAGGAGGTTTGTGTAGAAGGGATGTGGTGGGGTCTGCAGAAGGGACCAGTGCAGAAGGGACCAGCACTCACAGGATGCAAAGGCACCACACACCTCAGTGGTGAGGAATCACTGGAATCCTCTGTCCCATCTCTTCTGGCTTCACAGGCTCCTATCTCCACTTAGAGCTGTGATAGTGCTCAGCAAAACACAACAGCTGATCACAGCAGCCACACAGCCACCCAGAGCTGCCTCATTTGGACAGTGCTCCCATCATTTGTGCTTTTCTCTTTTTGCAGAGCTCTGATCTCTCATTTCCTTAGGCATCTGATTGACCTAGATTTCAGAGGGTGGTGGGTGTATTTGCATCCCACAGCAGCAGGTTACCAAGGAAAAGCAGAGGTGAGAGCTGGGTGTGCACTTATCATTCCTGCTTCAAAGCCCAGTAGCTCACACTGGGCTGGAGAGGATCCAGCTTCTCCCAGATGAAGCTCAGATTCAACAGCCAAGGGTTTAGATCCAAATCTTTCACCCATAACTCTCACTTCTTTGCTTGCCTGGACTCTTGCCACTCAGCTCTGCCCATGCCACACACTGCTGCAGCCAAGGCTGATAAGCAGAGATCTGCTTCTGCAGTGGGGTGACATGATCTATCTCTTATGGGCTTAAATGGATTATAAAGTGATGACAAGATCAGCTCTGCTATCAGATTAGAGGAAGGCAATCTCTCAGTGAAGGGTGTTCAACAAAAGGATGCTGAGAATGAGGGAGCTCAGCATGCAGCAGCCTCCTCCCAGAGGGGTGGGGAGCCCACAGGGGACAGGCATGGGTGGCAGTGCTCCATGACACGGCTGGGGCTGCAAGGGAATCCACACACTTTCCCCTCACACGAAGCATGGCTTTCTAATCAAATTTACAGATGGTTCAACTGCCACAGGAGACTGAGCTGAATAAAGAGCCAATTATAAAAATGGTTATCACTCCTAACAGACCAGCAGAACCATGGATTTTGAGCCCCAGAGGGACAATTACAGCGCTAGGACACGAATGCAAGTCACCACAGCTTCACCACTCAGTCCTGAATAGAAACTTGTGTTTGACTGCAGTCTATCTGCCAGAAAACCACCAAGACAAAGAGAACCCACAATGGTTTCTAACATTTTGCACTGATATTATATTGACCCCAGCATATTACTAACTTCTATAGTAAAGTAAAAATTAGAGTCATTCAGTAGTCTTTGCTTTCCAACTAGCATTAGGTCTGTAATATCAAGTGTGATGAGCAGCAGAAAACAAATTTGTCCCAAAAGCTGTACGAAATATCTGTGCTTTCATTTACTGATTCTCATAAACCTCAAGCCCCCAATCTCCCACATGAAGCCCCTTCCCAAGGGTTAGCTGGGATATACCATTTACAGAGATGTCATAGGGCTCAGCCTCTTCGTAATATCCCTCTGGGGATTCAATCTTGGGGATTGGAGGTTGTTTTGTTTCAAGAATCTGCAGAATAAAAACATAAAAGAAACATGATTTAAGGTAAAAAACCAGATCCTTCAAAACAACAGGACATCCTTTTCCCTTTTTTGTAGCACTGAAGTGCATCCCAGTGGATGAACTCTTTTAGATGTGGTACAGTTAGCTCAAATATAAATTGAAATTACTGTATGATTGCATCATAAATGTTACTTTCTTTCATATTGCTGAAAGCCCTGGGAAGATCAACTCATAGCAGCAATTGCAACCTATCAGCCTTACCATGAACTGAGATTTCTGCCTGCTGCCCCACTAAGCTGCCCATCCTAACTGGGAATGGTCCTCTGTGCTATGGATTATCTTATCAGGGAACCAGAAGGGAGGACAATTGGTGCAACCCTAGCTTCACACTGAAAACATAACCTGAGCAGTCTCTGGCTGTGTTTCCAAGCCTATGACTGACAGAAACTAACAGCTAAAAATCTCTGCTTTAGGAACTATATTGGGAATCTTTAATTGTGCTCTTAACAAAAAATGAAGGAAATGGATAAACAACACCAATGGAAAATAAGCCTTTGAAAAGAGTCCAAGTGCTGGAAAATCCCTGTGGCGCCTGCCAAACTCCTCCCTAAACACAAGCAAGGGCTGACAGGAAAAACATACCTTGATCCTTTAGAAATATCAATACATGAGGAAAAAAAAATGAAGTCAAAAAACAAACTTTTTACTTTTCAGGTGATTCACACAGATGTTGGACATGAGACAGCAGAGCAGCAGCATGAGCAGATCAGTAGGACGAGCACAAGAGCTTATGTTCTCCCCAAATCCCTGGCATCCCATCTCCCACCCTGACCTGACAGTAGCATTCCCCTGTCCCCAGTGGTGTCCCTGCTCCTCACCAAGGTCAAACCACCCACAGCCATCTGACACCAGGATGTTTTGTCTTGCAATGCCTCACCTGACCTGGCTGGGGCTGTGAAAACCCTGACAGGATCTCCAGGGTTAAAGCCCCACTCCCCCCAGGAGGAGGGACACAAAATCAGGTCTCTCTGCAGGCAGTGATGTTGAAGGTTACAAATCCTGCATTGTTCCAGCCCAGGATTGCTCCCTGGGGAAGAGGGGCCACTCGTGCATCAGCAGAGCAGCCTAAGGCAAGATCAGTCCATGTGCAGGTCATGCCAACACCATCCAATGCAGGTGCAAAGCTGGACTGCCCATCCTGCCCTGGATGTTTCCACCAGCAGCTACTGGTGCCCAGAAGCAGAAAGGAAGCTTTGAAGGAAAAGATTTTCTGGCCAACAGCTGCCCACAAAGGGAAGCTGCTGGGCCTGTGGGAGTGAGGAACCCTGACCACACCAAAGTCACGAGTCTGTTCCCACTTGGGCGAGCTGCCTGTGGCTCTGCCAACCTCCCAGACCTCTTCAGTGTTAAAATTCCTCCTTACATGGGTCTGCCAGATGCTGTGAGCAGACTGAACTTTCCTTCACACACAGAACACTGCTGGAAAACACTTGCCCTCCAAACACTTAAAAGGTTTAGGAACTTCTTGTCCCAATGTGTTACATTAAAGAAACAAAAACAAACCCAGTCACACCAGGGCTTTACTTAATCCCTTTCCTGGCTAGGCAAGGTGTCTCTAATTGCCATCTGTGGTGGCCTCCTGCATGTAGCCAGCTTACTTTGTGCTGTGACCATAAACGAATTGCCTACACAAAGAAATGCTGTGGGTTTTTTTGACACCATCCCACAGCTGTCAGGGAAAGGGGCTGCTCTGTTTTGTTTCCTACAGACAATGAAAGCCAACAGGGTGCACCTTGGCTGCCTCAGAAGGTATTTGTTTTGCCTACTCTTTCCCTAGGGGTGTGGAGTGGTTTACTCTCTAACTGAAGTCAAAGGCTATATATTGTGTTATTTAACCATGCTGGCCCTTGCAGAACATTTGCCTGTTGCATTATGGCACAACGAGCATGCAAATATAATCACTTTGTGCATCTGCATCCATACCACAGGACCTTCCCTGTGGATGGCTGCAGGAAGAGGCAGAGCTGCCAGGGCTGCAGCAGAGGAGAGGTCACCAATGTTTGGGCCATGGCCTGCAGAACTCATTGTTTAAAGGTTGTTTTGGGACAAATCCAAAGGAATCAGTGGGACCCAGGTGGACCACCCCTGTTGGGTTGCCCAGAGACTGCTGGTGTCTGTGTGTGCTAGGGGCAATCTGCTGTGCAGAGCTTTATCACCTATTTCTTCTGCGCCTCAAAAGGCAAGCGTAGAGCAACACCACAGGATGCCTGAGTGTCACCAAACCACAGAAAACTCTGCAGAGCTAAAATAGATCTAATCTGAATTCCTCTCCTAACTTCCCAGTTTCTGTGCAAGGAGTTGTGCTCCACCCTTCACTGCCCAGGTGGCTGTGGCTCCTGCCTGCACTGGGAGCTACAAATGCAGACAGGGAGGATCCATTTCCCCCTAACAGCAATTTCCACTCATTAAAGCTCTTCCCAGCCCTGCTCCTTGAAGGACACTCATATCTCTGCTGCCAAAGCTCACAGACACTCAGATGCTCCCAAGGGAGGTTAACTCCAGTGGTAAGCAGGTGGCAGAAGTAATTCCCAGCACTGGTCTGGAAGAGGACAGGTGCCCTTCTCTGCTAAAATCTAAGACTATTTTTTTTTCTAATTCCCTCATTTAACTTCCTGATAGCCCAGTCAGAAAGCTGGGCTGCACCAAGCTCAGGAGAAATGCCTTGGGGATCCAGCTGCTGTTTCTCCAGTGGTGCCTTCATTCTACCTTCTGCCCACCTTGAAATACAGAGCTAAACAGAGATTTAATGAAATACAGAGCTAATACAGAGATTCCTGCTCTGGCCACTGCTCCCAGGCACTCCAGCTCCAGCAGCTGTGTGGGCAGAGCCCTCTGGGGCTGGAGCAGCTCCCAGCAGGCAATCACACTGCATCCAAGGGTTTGCCAGCTGCATCCCATCCTACCCCTTGTTTTCTCAGCTCCTCCAGCTAACTCCAGCTGAGCCACACAGATCCCTGGGCAAAAGTCCTGAGGCCTCACCCTGCATCCTCCTTCCTGGGAGAAGAACAGACCCTCCTTCGTGGTTGATGGATGCACCACCCCATCCTCCTCCATGTCTCCTCCTCCTCCCCATGCATGCTCCCTGCCCTCCTTTCCTTTCACATCCTGAAATCCCAGCTAACAGCAATTCCCACATTGCATCAACTACTTAACAGCAACATTCAGGGTCTCAAGGATGACCTGTGCCTAGGACAGCTGGGCTGGCTTGCTGACACAGAGACACCATCCTCTGAGAGCTGATGGTGTTTAACTGACTTAGAGCTGCCCTACAGAAAAATCTACAGAGCCAGCAACTCCTCCTCACAGACCTGTGGGCTGCACAACCAGAACAACACCAGCACCCAGAGCACAGACAGGTGCTCCAGCTGTGAGCAAACCTCTGGTATTGGCCAAACTGAGAAAGGCTCTGGCAGCAAGGGAGGCCCTGGTACTGCCCAGGGACCTCCCCATCACCCTGCAGCTGAGGGAGTCCTGGCTTTTCTAAGATCATGTCAGCAGCCCAGGCACAGCTGATTTACAACTCAGGAGAGATTTCCAAAGTAACAGCTGAGAGTCATCACCATCTCTGTTTCTCTGAAAACCTCACTTCTCCTTCCTTGAGCCTGGAGTGCCATGCAATGGGTGTGGATCTCCCTGGCAGGGAGCACAGCCCAGTTTGCACAGTCAGGGGGAGCTCCCACAGCTGCCTGCTCCACCTGTGCACAAGCTTTGGGAACCACAGGGGTTCCTGGGTGTCCAGCCACCCCAGGCCACCCTCCAGCAGCACCAACCACACACTGACCTACAGTCTTAGTAAACATGAAACATATAGCTGGAAATCCCCAGTTCAATGTTTTGTTATAATTTTTAAAATAAAGATCAACAGGATTCTTTGTCTCTCTAACATACACAGGCAAAGGTCTTTCCACCCAGCCATGCTGCACAGGACCTGACAAAAGTGAAGCCTCATGGGGATAAGAGGCCCAGGCTGAGGCAGTGAAAAGCAAAGGACGTGAAAAACTTACCTTTGGAGGGGGGAGGTCTGGCAGGCTCTTCTGAGGAGGTGACAAATGCAGTCCTGAGTCTCCATTGGTCAGGGAGTCCTTCTGATCCAGCACTGCAAGGCAGACACAATTATACAGATGACATGTGGCATCTCCCAGCAGAGCACTTGCTACCCTGGGCTGTGCTGGAGCAGCAAGATGCTATTTCAGTGGGGAGCAGAGTGACAATTACAGGCAGGGCTGCAGGGCCATCGTGTCATTTCAGGCCATAGCCAGGAACGTGGCACTGGGGGACCCAGCAGAAGAGCTGACCTCTGGTTTTAGGGCATGTTTTTCCTTCTGGAGGGAAAATTGTGAAGGCCAGACCCACTGCTGAGACTTTAAAGGGTCTTGAGAAGCAGCATGGGCAGACAGTTCACAGTGTCTGGAAACCCATGGCAGTCCTTGCTAGCCCTGATCCCAGCTGCTGTGAGCACACAGGTCAGTGACTGCCTGCTCCTCTGCCACCTTTCCCAAAAAATGGATCTAGCACCACGCTGCTCCCAGGGCAAACTGCAAAGGGGGCTGCTTAGCTAAGTGCACAGTGGCTTATCAGAGCCAGCCATGATCAGCAGTGTAATCACTGTTCAAGGGAGGGCTGTTCTTGAAGCAGCCCAAGCCAAACGTGTATGGGCACAGGGCAGCAGAAGTGCTCCAGGCGATCTGTGTCTGCCTCTGGAAACTCAGATTTTCCAAGCAGCTGAATGAAGAGTGATTTAGTATCTGGAGGGTACATTGCAGGCTCAGAAAACTTGTGTTCAGTCCTCCTTCTCCGACCACAGAACTCCTGGGTGGCCTCAATGAGTGCCCAAATCCCATGACCTCTGAGATAGTGCAATGATGGATAAACCCTTTCCTTCTCCAGCTACACACGCCAGCATCACAAATCACAGACTGTTTCCTTACTGGGGTGGGAGGGAAGGAATATTTTTCTCTAGACAAGCATTAACATTTTGCAGGTGTCCTCTGATAAAGATGCCTCTCTAAAACCTGCAGTTTGAAGAGGATTTAGAAGAAGGAAGAAAAAAGAAAAACCATCCAAAATCCTGCTGAAATCCACACCTAACTATTACTTATCTGTGCTCTCTGTTCCTTGTAGAAGTGAATGTCACCTGGTATTTGGGCTAAGAGGATTGCAGTGGCCACACCAGGAGCCCTTCACATCAGTCCCACTGCCCCTTTGTGCTGAATTCCAGAAGGAGATGGCATTTGGCTCACTGAAGAGCCCCTTGGACTTGCAGGGTAGAGACTTGCTCCATCTCTCAGGTAAATGAGGTCCAGCAAATAATGGTGCCCTCATCACCCAGTGCAGGGAATTCAATTACAGAGCCACAGGAAGGCATCTCAAAAGCAGTGTCTGCTCTGCTTAAATCCTTACCACTGAAATTGCAAGTAGATACAAGGAGCAGGGAAATATATTTTTGTGCAGATATTGCATATTTTAAAGTTTGGAGGGGTGACTTTTGAAGCTGATGGACTTAGGAAAGCATTTCACCCAGTGCTGCTGGAGCACACTTGAGCACAGCTGCTGTGGGGAAGAAGCTCTGCAGAGGATGAGAGGTCCTGTCAGCTCAGCCACAAAAGTGTGGTCCCCAATCCCATTACAGGCATGGAACTGCAGTAGATAAAAGGGATAGAGGGAGCTGCATAATCACTGGAAGATCAATATCACACCAGTGGGCACTTGGGCCCCCTCCATCTGCTAAACCTGAACCTGCAGGCACCTCCCCATCCAGTTACAGAGGCAGGATCAGGGCTCCACACCCAGCTGCAGCTGTGGCTGAGATCCCACACGTGTCTCACCGACTTCAGCATTTCCAAATAACTCAGAAGTTTTACTTGGAATAGGGAAGTTGTTGAAAACAGAAAGAGAGAAGTGCCAGGTCCCGCAGGGAGTGACTGAGTGGGCAGGGTCATGGCCTTGATAGGGAAAAGTCTAAAATAAAATAATCTAAAAATAAATTGTCTGAAATTTTCCCTGTGTTTGAGCATGATGGATCAGTGCAAGCTTTGCTTTATCCACCCAAATGAGAGCTTATATAAAGAGATGTTTCTCTTGCTGCTCAGCTTCTGGGAGCTACTGGGAGGCTGTTTGATCCTATTATAGAGCATTACAGCATCACCCAGAGGGCCCTGTCTGGAGGTCACACTGGGGCTGCACGTGTAATCTGGGAGGACATCCTGTCTTCAGAGGCATTTGAAGTTAGCCCAGGTTTGGCTGCAGGTAGTTTAAAGAACCAATCAAACCAAATAAACAAAAAACCCTACAAAGAAATAAAACCAAAACAAACAACTGTGGAAGTGGAACAATCCCAACCATTGCAGGACCAGCACATCAGCAGCAGGCTGCACTGATGAGTCCTTGTCTCATCCCTTTGCACTGGAAACTCTGGGGTCGGATCAGCCCCTGACTAGGTGTGCATTTAAAAAATGTGTGTCACTAATACCCTCACTCCATGCCATCATCAGCAACCTCTTTCATGGTGAACTTCAAAGAGGAAGCACATTTTTAGACAATTATGTTTTTTGCCGTGTTACAAATTCAAAACCTGGGGAAACTAAATTGGAAATGAGTATTTTATCTAGGTTTGATTTCTCGGCTTTTACTCTGCAGAACTCTCACATCCCTGGGAGATGAAGGTGCTCTGCCCGTGCAGATGGTGAGGGCTGAGCCCTGCAAACTCACCCTGCAAGGCTGGGACAACACAGACCCTCCAGGCCAGAGCAGAGCAACACAGCAAACAAGAAATACACTCTCAAGGTCTCAAAGATGCAAAAAGTGACTTGTTTTGTGGCCAAAGAAAGCATGAAGGCTTCCTTGAATATTTCAGGCACTGAAGCTTCAAGCCTTAGAAGGCAACATTTTTATCCCAAAATAAAGACCTCCAAAGTGCTACTTCCAGGAATAACCTCACAGTGTTGGCAAGGACTACTATTTCCAAGGGAATGTTATGAAAATGGCCCTTCCACAACCAGCAGCTGCTTCAGCCCTCAGAGCTGCCAGAGCAAGGCTCTAACCTTGTGTGCCTTCATCATCCCATGAGACACGATGAAACCATTAATCTTCAGCTCCCTACCTTTGTCTTGTTTCTCTTGGTCACCCTGCTGTTTATGGACTGTCACTTTGTTCATATAAATATACTCCTCATCACCACCTGCAAAACAAAGGGAAAAGTGAACTCTTTACCCACATGCTGCTTTCATGCTGCTAAGTTTTTCCACAAAGGCAGATGTAAAAAGTGTCTCTGCTGAGCACATTTGGAGAGAGCACTTTGGTTGAGGCAATGTGCAGGAAAAATCCCAAGCAATAATAAAAAGCAGAAAAATTAAGTGCTTTATGGTCAGGAAATTCCGTAAGTTAAAATTTCTACTTAAACATTAACTTGGCCAAACAGTACATCCTGTGTATCTTACAAAGTGGATTAAATAAACTTAAGATTTAATAAGGAAAACAGAAAAGATCAGGAATCTTGGGAATCCTTTGCTTGTTAAGCTGGACACATAACTATAGTAATTTTACATAAACAATTAGAGGTCACTGCAAAAACAAACTCAGTTTCATTTTCTCCTTCTAATTTTCATGTCTCCTCTTCCCACCAGCAGCAGGAAAATGTTGCTCCAAGACCCTGTAGCAATTCCCATGACAGCCCACCACCCCATCCTTGGTTTTCCTCATCTGTACCACTGGACTTGGTGTAGACTTTCAGAAGGTCAGAGAGGAAGCTCTTCTTCACCACAGCAGTGCTGCTCAAGTTCTCCTTGTCCAGTATCCTCAGAAAATCTTCAAGTTCTGTGAGCAGCTGCTCAAGAGCTACAACAGAAACAGAGACAAGTGTTGGCAGAGCAGCTGGTGGTGTGTCAAAAGAGGACAGATGTTAATTCCACGCTTTGCAAAATCCTTTGCTTTTTCTGCCCAGGAATAGTTCATGTTTAACTTTCCAGCTTGAACCCTGCCTCTAGCTCTGGAAAGAAAATGGGTCTCAAACTAAAAAATCTCCAACTTCTCTTAGTCTGTTCACACATCATTGAAATCCCATATAAATACCTTTTCTTCTTCCATCAGGACTCCTTGCTCAAGCAAAGACAACCTGAGGAGATTTTGAGCATTAGGGCTGAGAGTACATGAAAGCACCTTGCAAGGTCTTGATACATGCACCTTGAGTCCTGGCAAATATCATTCAAACCTCATTTGGCTTGGGACCAACCAAAACTCCTGCTTTTTGCTTCCTCCTTCTAAGCCTCCTCCTTACTAGGGAGAGATGGGGCCCTGGCAATCTGGTCTAGTGGGAGGTGTCCTTGCCCATGGGAAGGAAGTTGGAACTAGATGATCTCTAAGGTCCCCTCCAGCACAAACCACTCAACAATTTTGTGTTTCATTCTATCATTATTTCTCTGTCTGTATTAATTTGACAATGTTTATGTGTGTATTCCAAAAAGAAAAGAAAAAAAACCAAAACAAACACCTCCTCACATACATAAATCACAATTCAGTAACTTCTCAAGCCACCATGCTTGGGCAGTGACCACGGAGACCACTGTATCCTGTGGAACTGAAGGCACAAGACTGAGCAGCATCTCCCAGTGCTCAGGAAGCCCTGCAGCACCCAAGGCATCCCTGCATCCCCAAAGCAAGCAGGGGGACACGCCACTGGCCAGCACCAGCAGCTGAGCCAGGCTAATGGGCTTGTTTTCCTGCCCAGGAGGTGCTGCACAGCCCTGCCACCAACAAATCACTGCTCTGACAGGGCTCACGCTGGAGCAGCAGACTCTTAATTGCTTGCTTTTGTTCACACCAGAGTTTATCGTGGGCTAATTAGCAGCAGGGGCAGGAGGAGGAAATAACAGAGTATTATGTGGAGAGAGGAAGCGCCACACAAGAATGACAGTGTGTGGGAAAAACATGCCAAAGGCAGCTGGGACTGTTCCTGCCCTTTGGAGGCTCCCCTGCTGCCCCTCTCCATCACTCCTTGGGGCTGAGGATCTGCAGAGGAGATGGGCAGTGAAGCTTGGGTTTGCCACCCTGCAACCAGGCAGTGACTCCTCAGCACTCCACCAGGGAACCCAGGGATAACTTGAGTTTCCTTTCCAATGCTCCTTTCCCTTTCCTTACAGCATTCCCACACTGGGGGATCCCATGGAACCCCTGAGAGTCACAGTTCACACCCATGAACTAGAAAAGTGTTAACATTTTGGATTCGTAACACAAAGCATCTGAGCAGTTCTAGAAAGAGCTACCGCATTTAAGGTCACAAAAACCTTTTTAAAGGCAGGAGAAAGCCATCACCTTCCTACTCACTTACCTTTAGCCACCAGGCAGCCTTCCTGGGGTAAATACATGTTAGAAGATTGGCAAATAAACCTTCACTGTGTAATTTATGTTGCTAGCTGTTAATTGAAAAAATTTGCTACTGCTCTCAAGCAGAATTAATCTTCACCAGACCTGACTGTAAAACAGCCTAATGACTCCAGATCAATCAATAACAGCTCCAGAGGAACCAACCAACTTGTAGTTATTCACACTTCATTCTATACCCTCTACACCAGATTAATTCTCTTCTGGTCTGATTTAGGACCAGTAGGGAATGGAAAACAACTGCACCATGCTGTGTCAACTCAAATGTCTTTGCTAGCTTCTGTTTTGCCCAGAGAAAACAAGAATCACTTCATGAAACAGCAGCTTTTTTTTTCCATAAGCTGTGAGGAAACAGGTAGCATTTGCAGGTAATAATACTGGATGCCAATTCATAAACAATGAATGGTGTCAAACCTACTCACAACTGACTTTCTAAAGCTTCAGGGACCCTATTATTCCAAGTTTAAGGAAATCCCCCAGGGTAAACCACAGCCTTCCTATACTCATCTGCTTCAGTGGCCCACTTCAGAAAATTCAAACTGAGGTAAGGTCCTGCTGCATAGGACATTCATGTGTTAGGCATGATATCAGAAAAAACAGCACCAAGGATATCTAACCTTAATCTGAAGCTCCAGCAGGACAGCTCCCAACAGCTGCCCACGTGGATGTCATTACAGTGGGTTTGCAGGGACAGGGGTACAATTCCCATTCCCTCCTCCACCCCCAGACTGCAGAAAATGACTTTATTCTTCTCCCAGGCATCCACAGCTAGCACAGACACAGGGCTGAGTGCCTCTGAATAGCACAGCCCATACAGTAGGTTACATTTTCCAGCCCACCAAAGCTGAACTCAGGCTTCCAGTGACTCAAAGCAGCTCATTTAGGATGTGATCCTGGGGCCACAGAGGTCAGTGGAAAGATTCTGTCAGACCTCAATGGATTCAGACTTCAGGGACTCAAGAGAGATTAGTTTTGTTCTTCTGCAAGAAGCAATATATAAACCATCTGCTTCTGTGCAAGTATCTCTATGATCTCAGCTGGGCATTCCCAATCCAAACCTGATACCTGCATAAAAAAAACCTCCACTGACCATTCATTCTCTCCCATCAGAGGGAGAACAAGCTAATACTTATCAGAGACTGATGAATGTGAGAAGTAAAACAAATTAATATGATGAGGGTTTGTAAGATCCTCCGTACAAGCCATTATCACAGCAGGTCCCAGCAGGTCAACAGGACTAAAAACAATTGAGAGCCCTTGTACATTAAACCATCTCAGCATTCTGAGTGCTGAAAGTAACTGCTTGGTCTCAGCTGAAGACCTATCATGCTGTGCTGGTGATGTATGGAACATGCTCATGGTAAAACCAGGTTGGTGGCTTTTCAAAGCAGCCTGAGGCAAATGGTTCTCCCTCCCAGATGCATGCTTTTGCTCTCCTTATCTTAGCAGTCCAAAAATGAGAGCACATAAAGAAATTATTCCTGCTCTGCAGGGCAATACTTACAGATGCAAGGAAAGTATTTGCAAAATTGTATAGCTGTAAGCAGCAGGATGAGAAGTAGACAGAAGCCTAAGCCTGCATAAGGCAGAGGAATTCTCAGATGCTTTTCTGAAACTTTTTTCCACTGCCATATTGCTCTTCTCAACTCTCATAGCACTTCTTTGTGACTCAAGTAATATTTCTGGCACCACCTCAAACAAAGAGCTTCATAGATCTTACCAAAATTCAGCCCCCTACACAGAAAATAGGTATTACTTCCAAAGTTTAGATTGTCAGAAAAATTAAGAGGATTGGCCAAGGTCACTGTGAATACCTGCATTGAATCCAGTCCCCTCAAGCACCAGGACATGACCTACTCCAGTTCCCTAGAAGCATGGCCACAGACCTGGGGTACCATTAGAAACCACAGCACAGTTCATGTCATGTTCTTCTCCATGGTAACAGACATCAGTAACTGGATGAAACCTGTAGGAATTTCTCAAGACATGATGGAGAGAGGTATAGGAGCATCACAGCCAATGGGAAACTTGAGTGATTTGCATCTTCAGTGAGTGTATGATCATCACGGAAAGGAAGGTACTTTGAAATATACAGAAATACAGAAATATCACATCTTTACTGATGTAATAAGGGCTTTCAGGGTGGGGGTTACAGTCAGAATTACCAGCTCCTTCTTTTTGCACACACTTAACTGGATGATGAGATATAGTCTCCCTTCTTTTACTCCAAGACAATGCAACCCATTTTACAGAAACTGCTGGGCTGCCCTGACCAGCACAGGCTCTCTCAGTTTGAAGCTGCAACTCTGGTCGCAGCAATGAGCACAGAGATGCTTTAAACACAACTGATCTGTCCAACAGTAATCCAGTGGCAGCAGGACAGCACTGAAAAGGGCTTCTTTTGGCAGGAGTCTGTGCCTTTCTTTGCAGGCTGAAAGTCTCTTGCATTGCAGCAGTGTCTATCCTAGCTCATGTGAAGCTAGAGCCAAAAATGAAACAGCTTGCAAAGCCTTCATTGAGGAAGCACATTCCTTGCAAAAGAGCTGCCAATTTTGCCTGACACCAAGGTCACTGAAAGGTAAATGACCATTAAACTAGATTATAAAAGCCATTCCTACCAATAACCACTGATCTCTGTCACTGTGCTACAATAACAACCTATGTCTACATCTAATTACTTCATGTCTTGGCCTTACAAGGAAATGGGAAGACAGGCTCTGAATGAACTTTCATTCAAGTGTTTCAGTAACCACTGGGCAGGATTGTATTAGACCATTTGATCTAAATTCAATTACTTATTTTATCAAGGTAGAGGGGCCCCAGCCACCGGACAAAGAATGGTAATGAGATATATACTAAAAGACAAACTCTTTCCTCTGCTGAGATGAGAGGTGAAAGATAAGGAGTATCATTTGCTAACGGGAAACTAAGGCATTGGGAGATTAAGTGATTTGTCCAAGGATATGGGCATATTCCTCAGCAGATCAGGAATATAAACTAGCTTTCCCACATCCCAGCCTGGAGATTTTGTTTCCAACTCCCCATCCATGTATCCCAAAGTGCTGAGAGATATTCCACCCTCCTGCCCAAAGCAGAGTCTGGTTTGGTACTTTTGGCTTCACCCTTCCTTCCTAGAAGGAGCTGGGCTTAGCTGCTGACAAACAGCTCCATTCAGGCACCAAATAAATACCTGCAGTCTATGCCATGCCAAGCTTCTTTCTTCAAAAATCTTGGAAACCCCAGAGACAGCAGAACTGGTAACAGCACTGTGAATCATGAAAGAGCCAGCCCCCAGGAGCAGAGGGGCTCCTGAGGAGTATCTGGAGGTACCTGCCCACGCCCAGACTGCCTCCACCATGCACTACATCCTGGCAGCCTTTCAGCCCCCATTTCCCACTGCCCAGCCCTGGCTGGCAGCACTGGGATTCCCCAGGGGCTGCTTTGGCAGAAAGCAGTTCCTTTCTAGCCCTGCTTTCTTTCTTTATTCGCTGCATGGGATGAATAGGGCAGCTGAGGAGCGTGCAGAGAGGACAGGCAGGCACAGAGGCAGCATTCAGGCTGCTGAATAGCAAGTGCTGTCAGAAGAGCAGCAGGACCCAGCCCAGGCCTCCTTGGCTAATTTGGAGTCTTACAGTAACAGTTGGGCTTTGCAAGAGGGAAAAGTCACCCACGGTTACAGCTAGAGAAGGCCATTCTCCCCAGCTGTGAGGAAAGGCAGATGTGTGGATGGTGACAGCTGTAACAGCTGGATGACCCCCACACCGGGCCACCTTCCAAAACAGCCAAGCAGATCCTTCCCCAGACAAACCAACCCTCCTCACCCTGCTGGCTGCAGAGGAGCAGTGAAGAAAAGGAACAGCAGTGCTTTGGCTCCTCTGCAGTGGATGCAGCTCCCCTGCCCTGCTCCAGATGCTGCTGGCTTTGGCAATGCAGTGCAGGGGAAGACAGGTGGTAGAAGGTTCATCCAAAAACACTGAGAAGCAGCAACATCTCTGGTGAATCACAGAAAGCTGCTTCTCTGAAAAGCATTCCCATCACACTGAAACCCCATCAGCATTCACCCAGGGTGATAAGCAGAATAAACCAGGTGAGTAAGGCACTCAGACTGAGTGAGACCACATTTACTACCTTGGTTTTGACCACCAGAAACAATGATTTACTTCTTACACTTGTGCCTGTAATGACTGGCCAGCCTTCCATTTTTTGCTTTTCATGGGAAGAGAATAAAAAGCCCAGCGCACTGTTGTCCAGTTGAAAAGGTTTTTTTTACCCACAGAAAAATAATTATGAATATATAAATAACTGTAGAAAAAAGAAATCTCCCCACAGCAAAATGAGAAGTTCTGTGTTTATCAAAGGAAAACCCACAAAAACCTCCTCTAAGCTTCTGGCAAACAATGAACTTTCTCATTGGAGAATCACTGCTAGATTAAACAAAACAAAAGGCAAAATTCATAATCCTGAGACAAGCTAAAATCCCTCAAAATAAGGAAACTGTAAATCTGGAGAACTCCTATTAGAGTTTTCCTAATAAGCCAGACAAGTGTCAGACAGTTATGACCACTGTCACAAAGCTGTCTGATTTTTAGACACAGTGAGTGCTCACAGGGAAGAAAGGAAGAAAAAATCCCCACCCAGACTGTTCTATTAATGTACCTAAAACCCAGCACCGCTTGGATTCACACTCTGGTTGGGAGCACTAGGCTGGTCTTTGTTGTAAAGTATGATTCATGGAAGGACAGAGGCAAACAATGTGTTTGGCTGGCTGTGGGCTGTGAACTGCACAGATGAACCCAAGCAGCTCTGCGTGGGCTGCTCTGGAAGTTCCAACAAGACTCGTATTGAGAAGTGGCAGCTCTAACCCAGGAACTCTGAACTTTAACAAAACGGCAGCAGAAAATGCACACAAAGCTTTTTTCAGTTAGCTGAGCAAACAACAGACTCCTCTTCCCTCCACTGGAAGGTGGGAAACAGCATCCAAGAAAAATTAAGAAAAAAGAAAAAAAAGGAAGGAAGGGAGAAGAGAAGCAAAACATGAAAATTACCATGTCACAAGGAGATTTTACTGAGCACTCTTGCATTTTAGTGTCATATTGCTCTGTTATATCATAGAAAAATATGGGTTGGAAGGGACCTTAAAGATCATCTGGTATGTAATGGAGGGTGTATGTTTGACACTTCATAGACAACACAGTGATGTGTTTCTTTGCAAAGGGTCTCAGTCTTTCCATGACAGAGCAACTGGTGAGTCACTGGAGGTCCCCCACTGCCAAGCAAATTTGTGGGATGAGATCCAAGAGATGCTGGCACCCCTTCCTTTGGAGCAGGCCACATTAGCAGACTGCCCATCAAGCCCACAAGATCCTCAAAGCTGTACTAGGCTACAAACTGCAGGTCTGTGCTCAGGTGATGCTCACAGCCTCAGCAGATGGGAACATATCCCAGAGTGCCATGGAAAACCGTGCTGGGACCTGGGGTGGATCAGAGAAGTGCCACATCCTCACTGTGCAGGGCACCAGGTCACATACAAGCTGTGTAACATAGCAACTCCAGCTGGGACAGAACCCAGCCAGGAAAACACAAAGAAGCAACTAAAGAAACATCAGTGCAGTAGTCAAGAGGGTAAGTAATGATCAGTCCAAATTAAGATGTCAATTAAAAAAAGTTGGACCAAATCAGACAGGGCAGGACATTAAAGACAACACTGTTTTTAAGGTAAATATCCCCAAGAGCAGGGCCTGGTGGGCTCCTTTCCCAGTGGGGAGAAAAACAATCCCAACAATTTTTACAAAGCAGAAATCACGTTTGCTGCCAAGCCCCAGAGCTGAATCCTAGAGTGGCACGACAGAAACGTCATTTCCTGTGAAGCTGCCACCACTGATTCCCCTCTGTCCCCACAGTCTTTTCTGCTGCTTTTCCCCCTTACTCCTTCAGTTTCCACCTAAGATTGGCTGGTTTGGGACTCTTCTGCCTTGTGAAGGGTTGCTCTCCTCTCCATCACTCTCTGGGGCTGACTTCACTGGAGGGGTTGGTGACCTTCTGACCTGCAACTTAAAGCACCTCTGCTGTTTGCTGTCCAATGCAATGCACAGCTGTACCCAGGAAGGGGCTACCAAGAGGTGGCTGTTCAAATGGAACAGCTGCCTTCAAGAAGAAGAAACACCCAAAACACTCAACCAACCACCACAAACACACAGGGCTCTACTGCTGGAACCTTGTGCAAGAAGGCATCCTCAGCTGCCTGCTCAGCACAGCCTTGCTCTCCTCTGCCTTAATGCAGTCTCTGCCCCATGAATGGGGCAACGTGCTCCCTGCACCTCACCTCAGGTCTTTGCCAAGGCTCCTGGAGCATGGTTTTAGTCAAAATGCTGTGGCAGACTCTGCCTCATCCCCGCTCATCACTCCACACGGCTGCATCCAGAGGAAAGCACGTTTCCATCCCTGCCCATATTACAGAGCAGCAGCAGAATAGAGGCACACAACAGTCCCTAATGCCTGCTGAGCCCACAGCCACGGGACTCCCTCTTTCCCATGGAAAAAGGAAGGCTGGGATACCTCACTCCCAAAACAGCGAGTGAGAAAATGCAAGGTGCTGGAGAGATTAACTATCACAACGATGGGGAACGACAGTCCTGGAACAACACCCACAGTTTGTGCCACTTCAATACAAATAAAGGAGGTTAACTGCCAAATATATTTTGAGATGGATTTCTCTCTCACAGGCAAGACACAAATTAAAGGAAGCTGCCAGATACACATAGGGTTGTGCTGTTTTTTCTGAGAGAGGACAAGCACACACACACACATGCACACGCCCTCCTAAGGCCTCATATCAAAGCATTTTCCCACCATTCTCTGTTGATTTAATGGCATCATTTCTCCAATGAACAATAGGAACACAGCAGAAGGGGAAAGCAATTATGTTTGAGAAAGCAAAAGCAAGAGCTCTGGGGTCAGAAAGACAGACAAACAGCCCTGAAGTCCCCAGTCTTTCCTTGCTGTTTCCTCTGTAGAAAGGGCTTTTTGAGCCACACCACCCACAAGAGAAAGGGCTGGGGCTCTGTGCCTACAGCTGAAAAGAAGAATGACCACACCAGGCTATTGCACTAGTGCAGGGGTAGAACAGGTTTTTTAATTATCCTGAGTGTATTAGGGTAGGCTGGCAGAGCCTACAACATCATAATTGATTGCTAGATTTCTTTCTTAATAATCTTGCTCAATTCCTTGTACAGACACTGCATGCAGTCCTTATCCATCTTCCTCAAGGTAATCTGGAAGCCTAAACACCAAGAGGGAGGATCATGCAGCTGAGTCACTGAGCAGTGCTGATGCAGCAATGTGCAAACCTTAGAGTTTTTCTCTGGAAATCTGGTGTTTAATCACCAGCAGAGGAAAGTGCTAAAATCCCCAATACCAATGCTCTACCCAGAAAAAATCTTCCCTTCTCCCCCCACAAATTCCCCCATCTATAGACATCACTAAGGACTTTCCTAGCAAGATTCAAAGCAAACCAGTGCTCACTACACTTCAAATTAGGATTAAGAAGCATAGAAAGCTTTAGTAATACTGCAAAGAGGTCAAATCACAAAACCTCTCCTGCCATGAGTCACCAGTGCTCAGTGAGTACCTCCCAACAGGGATCCAACATCTGCCACCAAAGGAGGCCACAGCTCCCACCCACCACTCTCCCACGTGTGAGGGGAAGGCACACCTGCCAGGTGACCTGAGGACATTCCTCACTCTTGTATTCAAGAGATGCCACCTTTACTCCTCTCCCACACCTCCAAAATGATATTTCACTTAGTCAGGGTGGCAGAGCAGCCTCCCAGGAACAGGCAACTCCCCTGTTTGCTATGGATTACCAAAGGAGCTGGGCACCACATGAGCTGCCTCAAGACACGTGTGCCCTGTTAGTAAACACCAGTCTTGTCCTAATGCTGCAGTGATGCCCAGACAAAGAGAGGCTCTGCCCTGCTTCACACCCCACACACCACTTTCATCACTCAACAGGTTTTCAAATGGGATTCAAGTCTTTGGTGCCATTTATCATCTGTGTTATTAATTCCTGTTGCCAAGAAACTCCCAAATACATTTTCTTTGTGGAGGTTCTGTGTCCAATACTCATAAAAACAAGTACTGGTGGCCTTGGGAAAAAGAAGTGTCGCTCATGGAGAGGATGAAGAGAAGAGAAGAGAAGAGAAGAGAAGAGAAGAGAAGAGAAGAGAAGAGAAGAGAAGAGAAGAGGAAGAGCTCTCCCAGGCCACCCAACTTATGCAATGGCTGCACACACATTAATCTTCCAACACAAGCCCATCATGTGACAGCAATGTGTCCTATTAAAACAGAGGTGTCATTACTTGGAGACCAGGGGAGCTGCACACCACAAGTGGCAGGAGGAGACACATGAGCCCCACTTGTCTCCCCACAGATCCAGGCCCCACATGGTGTGATCTGACTCATGGAGCACGGACCAGAGAAGCCACAGACATTTATTTACCTACTGAGATGAACAACTTCTGCAGTGGCCAGATAGAGGGCTCCTGGTTTGACCCGTGGTGACAGCCCTGCCCCACTGCCCATGGATCCTTTACTACATGGGGGAACCTCTTATAAGGTAAGGTAGAGGTAAGCACCCAAAATTCTGCCAAGACTGAGCAATAAACCTTGATTTACCATCTGCACCCTGAGCCTGAGCTTGTCTCTGAGCAGCAGCAAGTCAGGCTCACTGAGATGTCCTGGGGGAAGAAGAGGCTGAGGACAAAACCACCCCATGGCACCTCTGCCACCCTGCCCAGCAGAGCCTGGCAGGAGCCCAGGGGGGCTGATGCAGTGGAAAAACCAGGACAAAGACCTGCATTTCTTTTTTTCCCATGTGAATTGGAAAACTTCTCTCTTTCTATCCTGACTGTGAGGCATGGGAAGTGGAAGACAGCTCTTAAACCAGCAAAACAACCATTTACAGGATAAAAAAAGATTTTACTTTGTCTTTCTTGCACTTTGTTTACATGAATGAGAGCCAGTTATCCAAACTGGGAACAATACTCTGAATTAAACCTCTGAAACCCATGACATAAATATGCCAAAGGTATCACTAATCCTATCACAGATTTAAAAGTTAGATCATTATTTTCATTTACCATCTCAGCAGAAAATTTTTGACAAGAAACTGCTGATCAACGAGTTCAAGTCTTTCCAGCAAATTCAGCTTCCTTGGAGCTTTTCTAAATGCACTTTTGACTCTTTCATGTCCCTCTTAACATACTTTGGAGGCATCCCTGCAGCTTGGCTATAAGCTACCCAGGCTGACATTTCTCTTTTCCCAGCATTACATGCTAATAAACACTCATGGCATCCTTGGTACCCGAGGATCATTTGTGGAGCAGTGGTTTGGGATGAGCAGCTCATGCCTGGCTCCCTGTGGTTGGGGCAGGCCACACCACCCTCACTCCAAACCACACTGCTGTGCTTTCCATCCAGAAAATGAATGGAATATAGTTCAGCCTTAGCACTAGTGAATTAATAACCTTTAATGAGAGTAGTAACTCGAAGGAACTCTGTGTTTACTCAGTGCTAAGTGCAGCCTGGCTAATCCACCACTCTGCCTGCAGTGCTGGAAGCAATTCAGTCAGGACACAAGGAGCATCCTGCAGGCAGGAACTGCTCTCCAGACAGTTTTCTAGTACTCACAGGCATAAAGAGATGCATATCCTCACCAGAACCTGCTGGTAAGGCACAGCCATCCTCCCTGCTTTGCAGAGAAAACTGCTGGCCATTCAACTTGAGAGCCCAGAGAAAGAGGAGCAGTACATCTTGGACATGGCTCAAGAGAGGTCACAGGCTGCTACTGCAAACCTCTACTCAACCTTCTGTCTTTCCTTCCACCAATTCTGAGCTTGAGCCCCAGCCCCAAAGGCAAAGCTACAGAGCCTTTCAATCTTCTTGGGTTAAGAAAAACACAGAGATTGCTTCTGTTGTGGTTTGTTGCAATTTCCTCTGCTTTATTGCTATCTGTTTGCCCAGATATCTGGGCAAATATCTGTTTCTTTCTTTTTCTAAGAAAGAAACAGGCAGGTGAAGGAAAGACACATGACTAAGTAAAACACTCCCCATTTCTAGCACTAAGCATATTTTGTTGCAGAAGGCAGAGAAGATGACAAAAGACAAAGTACCAATACTATTGATTTACCTCCTTTGTTTCAGGAAAGGAGACAAAAAATAGAGGGGGTAGGAGGAGGCTAGATCCCTGGGGCAGTCC
Source organism: Buphagus erythrorhynchus (assembly GCA_013400855.1). NCBI lineage: Eukaryota > Metazoa > Chordata > Aves > Passeriformes > Sturnidae > Buphagus > Buphagus erythrorhynchus. The sequence goes on along the minus strand of VZTT01032791.1, from coordinate 12,594 downwards.
TCTCATCCTTACTTCCAAGGCAGTGGATCCTTAACCAAAGGGATTTGAATTAATCTTCTCTGGAGGCTGCTTCACCTACTTATGTTGCTACAGGGGACAAAAAGCACCAGTTCTCCCACCCAGAGAGTCAAACATCAATTGGGATGTAACTACCAAGCCTCTTTTGGCTCCACTGAAAAGCTTCTACGTGTTGTGGGGCCATCACTTACCTTTGGTTACAAAGGAAAACAGACAACCTTTTGTTTCTCCCAAAAAAGAGGTTTCTTTCAGGCACTCACCCCAGAACAGCAATTTCTCTCACACTGACACCAGGAGGAGTTTGCTACCACCCCACACTCACCTGTGTGAAAAACCACCCAAAGGGAGGAAGTGCCTGGCCTGGCAGGCAGGTGGGAAGGGCAGGGAGCAGTGATCAGCTCCATCCCAGCCTCCAGCAGGAACACCTGCCACAGCCACCTGGGTAAGCTGCTAAGCAGGTCATCCACTGCACAAACTGCACACAGAAAACACAGGCACAACAACTGCCAACCTCCCAAGGGCTGCTCAGGCCATCAACTCCTTCGTCATGGCATTCAAGAAATGTACGCTCTAGATTTCCTCTCCATTTTGAGTAACACCTGTCTGAAATTTCCATGTGGGACATGCCAATTTATGCTTCTACAAATTCCCCCTCCTGAGGGGCAAGGAAAGTGCAGGAAACTGTTTCAGAGACGTAGAAAACAAATTGAACCTATAGGACCCTCTCAGCAACAAAATAATACGTTTCATTTTCCCTACCCATGATTATTCATCCTTATCCAGAGTTCTTTGGAGGCAGTGCTCCAGCACATTTCACCCACATCCTTAGTGTGCCTGGCTTAGAGTAGCACATCAAAGGGGCAGTTGAGGCTGAGTGTTGGGTGTTGGTATAAAGCAGCAGAAGTGAAATCCCTGGCACAGGCCAAGAGCCCTCAGTGAGGACCAGGGAGCCCATCCCTAGCTAGGTGCAGGCAGATGTAATGGGGGATAAAGGGAGTGGAAGGAAAGATCAGGCAAGAAAAATTCCTTTGACAGCTATATCCCTCAATGAGACATCACCCACCCTGCCCTGCTGTGCTCACACAATGCAGCACCACGCAGAGACCATGCTCAGGTGCTGGGAACAGCATCTCAGGACAGCACAGAGCTCAGGAGCTCTGCCTCTCTGCTATGTAAGGAGCTCCATCAGACTGCACACTCAGATCGGCCAATGCTTGGTAAGTTTGTCCTGCAAACCTGAAAAAGTCTACTGTGTGCATTAAATACTCCAGAGATCTTGCAAAAGTCCACTTTCTTAATCTGCCCTTCACCACAGGCAGCCTTTTAGGCCAAAGCACATGACTCCAGCGATGGGGCTGATCACCTAAGCCTTGGCAAAGACACACACTCAGCACTTACTGATGCTCAGACTGCTTTCACCAAGATGTATTTTTCCCTTTACACACCTCTCTGCATCCAGACCTCTGCTTGCCACCTTGGCCATCACACTTTGCAGATTCTCTGCCCTGTGTGAGATGCCTGCAGGAACTTGCTCTCCTGGCTGACACAGGGCACATCACCTCTCTCAAATGAGTCAGCAGGCAGCAACAAAGAAAGCCGTTCTTTGTACTTGAAAAAGAATTAAGTGGTTTTGAAGCAGTGGAATGTTTTGGACTAGTTAGCTGACCCGACAGCATGAGTGCTTCAGAAGAGGCTGCATTATGAGAATCAAACTTCAAAAGGAGAAGTGACAAGGCCAGAGTGTTTGTGGTGCCTGAGGAAGTAATTAGAATTTAAAAGGGACACAGATTGGACAAGTACACTAGGCTAAGAAAGATGAACTGCTGCCAAAAAAGTTTCTTTAGCTTTCCCAGCTCTCTCTAGCCCACATTAGAAATGCAGTTTCATGAGTATCTGTCTCAGAACATTTTTACAAAACACCCTTACAGTTGTTGAAAACACGAGAAAGATGCCACCATCAAAAGCTAAATGCCTCCTGCTCCCATTTCTCTTTCCAGCTTATTAATAGCAGTCTTGCTTTCATCATTCCCAAAGAGGAGAGGGTTTCTGCAAACCCCTCAGAGATAAGACATTTCTTCGACAAGAGGTTTTGTATACAGCACAGTTTATCTTCCTTCATCAAAGGGTTAAATTTATTCATTTATTTATTTATTTATTTTTAAGCAAAGGCTCCAAAGGCTTGCAGGGTCAGTGAGCACTGATGTCTGCTCTGCTGGTGAGTGACCTGCCAGGTCAAGAGCACTGCTCCAACTGGAGAGGTGTGATGTTAGTCAGAGATCAAACTGCACACAGAACTCGGTGGTTTCCAGTCACCAAGGATCATTGCTAAATTTCTGCTGCTTTGAGATCTCTGCTATGGAGGCTTTGAACTGGTGATTCAAACAAATGCAAGGCTGCAACAGCAAAGTCACAGCAGAAATGTCTGTTCTGGTTTTCCCCAAAAAGCTGAAGCAGCTCACAACAAACTCAGCATTTAGCCCCTTCCACCAGGAGGTCTCAACACTTCTGGGAAAGCAAAGGCCAAAGCTAGAGGTCTGCAATAAAATCCCAGGGCAGAAGAAGGGGAGCAGTTTTGGAGTGAAGCCAAAGCTGGTGCTCCACCAGGCTCATTTCTTCCCAGCATCTGTTCTCCACCTGAAGACATTAATGCCCATTTTCTTAAACTTTTTCCCCTACAGTAGAAACTCAACAGTTCATGTTCAGACAGTGACAGAGACAACTAAAATGAGTCAACAGAGACAGTCAGACAGAGCTCTGCTGTCTCAGGTACCAGGTGCAGGTGAGACAAGGTGAGTCAGGTTGGAGGAATGAGCTCCAGCAGCAGCACCTGGCACTGCTGGTCGCTCCATTCCTCAGTGGGTCACTGCAGTTAAGGCTCTCAAATTGCTCATCTATCAAGTGGGCAAGGAAAAAAAGATTGCTGGGAGTTTGGCAAGCTTAAACAGGCTTCCAGTAACACTCTGAGGGAGCTCACAGGATGTCATAACACAAAGTATTTACTGAAAATTGTCTCGGCATTCAAATGTTCTTTATGTATTTAGTTCAAGCTGTGTTGGATTCCATCTGCCTCGGCTTGTGGGTGCAACCATAATCTCAAAGGAATAAAAGTTTTCATCCTATGATGTCACTTACACCCACAGATCTCATGGGGACTTTCTTTCCCAAACTCCTCACTCAATTTTGAGGGAAAAATAACAATATTTGTACAAACGCAGCTACTCCTCACAAGAAGGTCTACAAAGGGTGCCATATTTTGGGACATAGCAACAGACTGGCAAAGCTTCTTGCTATGGAAGTGAAGTCACCATTTCAAAATTTGCTCCAGGAGGTATCAGTGGTACCATGAGGCTGGCTCATACAGAGGCAGCCATGTGGGTGTTTGAGCCATGAATCAAAGGCAATTAGACACACAGGTCTTCCTGCTCACCTCTGCAGTCAGTGCCAGGATTTGGGTGTCAGCTCAATGGGCTGAGCTGGTCCTCCTGGGCTCTTGCACTTGCACTGAAGTTGGAAGGTTGTGTTTAGAATATGAAAGGAACACTCCTTTGAGAATACAGAAAGGAAGATACACAAGTATTGCTGTACTGCTGTGCAACCACCACAGATATCTACTGGTGCTGTACCTTCACCTCATATAGATCTATACTGCCTCATTGAAGCTTACCTCATTTTGAAAGCTAGAGGTCTGCAATAAAATTTTTTATATGGAAATTCCAGGTTTATGCAGGAACAAATGGACAGTGCAGAAATTTCCCAGTTCACATGAGATGCAGATGTCCAGCTCTGGGGATTCCAAAACACCAGAGAAAAACCAAGACGAAAGCAAAACAAATGCAAGCTGCACTTTATTGAAACAGGAAACCGCAAACCACTCCATGTTCAATGGGAAGCCCAAACTTTGGGATTCTGTTTGTTTTGAACAATGAACCCCACCAGGCTAGCAGAGCCCTCCTCAAGGGTGGGAGGGACTGAGGACCAAAACCAAACTCACATTGGACAGCACCACAGGCAACTCCTCTGCACTTAACACCAGTTCCTCTGGAGCTGCTCTCTCCCATTTCTTGCCATTTAAGTAATTCCCTATACATACATGTATACATGCTGCTAGTGTTGCTCGGGGTAGGAGTCCCTGCAAAACACAGATAGTGACCTCTGAGGCTCAGGCCTGGGGACCTGGCTTTCCTGGACACTACCATCACCACAAAGGCTATTCTTGATCAGAAATACCAGCCAGGACCCAAGGAACTTTCATGAAAAATACTTCTGTGCAGCTTCACTAAGAAAAAATAAAAAACCCTGTCCTGATGAGTCAGGATGCAGAAAAATCTTCTACTTGTTGTGTGAGAGAATACCAGGACCAGAATTCTTCATGCCAGTGGAGTTCCCCTGGGTGAGATTCATCAGGGCAGCTCCAGCAACTCCATCCCGGAGGGGTGCTACAAAGCCCTTGCAGCTCCTGTTAACTGCACTAGCAGACTGAGTTTATGGCCCTTTTGCATTAGCCCAAAAAGCCCTAAGCAGCTGGGAATCACCAGGCATCGCCACAAGACTGAAAACCAGTGTTGAAAAACAAACAACACCCAAACCAAGAATCACAAGGCAACCTTGAACTTCTTTTTTGGAAATATTTAGGCAGGATGTCTTGCTGAGCTGACACATCTGGCTTCCAGAAGGACTTCAGCTGGGAGCTGTGCTGGACTAAAACTTTTCAGGATGCTACAAGAAGTGGGAACTGAGGAGCCTGGGACAGTCTTTGAGCCAGATGAAGAGATAGAGAGCCCCAAAAGGAGAATTCCCATGGCTATCACTGCTCAGCAGGGACTTGGACATAAATTGAAGCAAAGTCCTCTAGTCCCTGCATGTACCATACAGTGGGTGGGTGATGTGAAGGCTGTGTTCAACTCATCTATTTCCCCTAATCCATCACTAACAAGCCCATCTTTTGGTAACTCAGAAGGGCAGACCTGTACAAAGCACTGGTGTGATTGACTTACTGATGGCCCTGCTCCAACTAAAGATGTCAAGCACATGGTTACCTCCATCCCCTGCACAGCACATCCTTGAATCCACTCTGAAGTAAGTCTGTGGTGGGTTCTGAGACCATGTCAGGCTGGGGGAGGGATGTCTCAGCAGCAGAGCAGGCAGGAGCATGCCTGTGTTTAGTCAGTTTAAAACCTCCCAAAACATCCAACCCAGCTACAGAGAGGAGAGGAGCTCCTGAGATGTACACAGTGCTCATTCCTAGCATATTTCACCTTCCAGTACAGGCAGGAAGCAGGATCCAAATTTTCCACAGGACAAAAATATCTTTTCTTTCCCTTGCTATACAATGTGCGGCTTAGGAGCACCAACCAGGTGAAAAAACCAGCTGGTACTTGCACCAACACAGCCCACCCTGCACACTTCCCATTCAAACAGGCATTCTTTCTGCAAAAAGGGGAGATCTGCATCTCTTGCTTTTATTTTGTCTCTTGCTTACCTAATAAAAAGATCATAAATCAGCTGGTTTCCAGGTCTTCATTATTGTCCAAGCAGCACTAACAGAGGCAAGAAGGCAAACTGAGCAGTACCCAGGGGACCTGGAAACACCCAGCCATTCCCAAAATAGGAGCAGCTTGGAGACTCACAGCTGGAGCACTGCTGGCCCTCTCCCAGCACTCTGCTCTCCCAGGCAGTGCTGCAAGCAGTGGGTCAGGAGGTGCATTCCTCCACAAAAATACTATGAGAAAAAAGGACCCAGAGGCAGCCCCAGTCCCCTGCAGAAGCCACTGGAGCTGCACTGGCCCCGTTCATCTCCAGGATGGTATCAGGACTCAGGGACCCCTGGGAACAGGGCTGCTTCTCACAACATCCCTGCAGAGTACCTGGCACTGCCTGCAGCCCTTATGGGATGATGCTGCAGTGCCAAGAAATTGTGCTGAGATTCTGGTTGCACCAGGAAGAAGAGAGATGTGCAGCAGCACTCATTCAAAAAACAAAAATACACACTGAAAAAAAGCCTAAAAATCAGCACAAACCCCAACAGCAATCAGCTCATTGCCATAGGAACAGGTTTAGTGTTATGGCAGCCAGACAACTGGGTCCTGTAGGCTGGTGTCCTTCTGGTAACCTTGGGAAAATCATCAGCTTTTAATTACAAATCTGGGGGAACATGGGATATTAGTGTTTGTACTGCCACGTTACATCTTGGCTCTGGTTAAGGCTTCCCTTGGCTCCCAAGGTGCTGGAAGACAAACATGTATTTTCTTTTCATTTCAAGATAGCTGAAAGTCACAGCCTAAGCAATGATGAGAACTGAATGTGATTAGGAATAAATTAATACAACATTCTTAAACAAACAAACAGAAATCCCCTGGCCTCAAATCCCCAACCAGGACCCTGAGGAGGCAGAGAAATGCAGCAGTGGTGGAAACCAGCAAGCCTGAGTCAATACCTGGTGCTCTGCAGCAGAGTGGATTCACAGGCAGCACCTATGAAACAGCCAACAGGGCACAGGGTCTGCATTCTGGGGTCTCAGCAAATGAATTTCTGTGTCTCAGCACAGCACAATGTGCAGGTTGATTCTGCCCAGTCACAAGGAAAGCATGATTCAGACTGTCTGCTTTGAGCTCAGGCAGATTTAGGTGACATCCAGTTAGCCAGCCCTTTTCACCAGCAAGGCTCCCAGCAAGGTTCCCAGCAGGGATCCCTTGGCCTGAGCACCACGTCCCACAGTCACATCACAGCACGTGAAGGAGCCCTGTCCTTTATTCCCTTCCCATTTCCTGCCCATTTGTTACAGCTGCTAACTCCCTGTTCTCACAGTGTGTGTGGGATATATGGAGAGGGAAGGAGCAATCCCTCCCCTCTGGACTTCCCCCCTCCACTGTCTCTACTTCTCCATCACACAGTATCAGGATCATGAGCTGTTCCACCCTGCTCCTTCCAGGAAGGGGTAGGATTTGCAAACACAGTCCTTCTGTTGAAAACCAGCTTTTCCAGAGAAAGCATGGACAGAATTAACAGCACCCGCAAGCAAGGCTGGACATGCAGTTTGCACAAAAAAAAAAAAAAAAAAGAAATCAATCCAACTGTGCAGGGGGAACTGCCTCCCCTGGGTAAACAGCATCCAAAGGCAACTTTGCTCATTAAGAAGAGATCAGCTGCCACAGCAGGTGGAGGAAGGAGAGACCCAGCACAATAAAGCAAACCTCCCTGCTCTAATTTTGTTATTCCAGGAGGAAAGGGGATGGAAGGGAATGTGAAGAAGCTGAAAAACAACCACTTAAACCTGAGCATAGAACCAGGCTGAGCTCAGCCCCTCTGTGCCACAGCACAGGCTACTCCTCTCCAAAGTGCCCCCAGGAGCAGCCCTGGTGCTCCCCCTTGCTTACCCTCATGCAAGTGAGATCAAAATCACCTTGCTGCAGGTGCAGCCAAGGCAAGAACTGCACAGGCATCCTTGGGTGCTGTAGGGTGAGTGCAACCAGCCAGCTCAACTTAGCTGTGAGCACTGCAAATCTTCAAAGCTCTTCCCCTGTGCAAGCCTTTTTCCATGCTTCTGTTTCTGCCCTGAGCTCATGTGTGAGGTTTTGTAAAGAAAGCAAATTAGCCCAGCAGTTTGATGCCTCATCGATGGTTCCCTTGAAGCTGCTCCTACTGATCACCTCACAGCCCAAACCTGGTGATCTGGGTCAATAACCAAGCCTGAGGACAGGAATGTGTCTGGGGGGAACCCACCATCACTGGCCAAGATCTTCCAAGTGCTGGCCTCTCCTTGCTCCGCAGTGCTCCAGCCTTTCTGATTTATAAATACACCCAGGGCCAGATGACTCAGCCCTGCTTCCCCTCAGGATTTACAGCCAGGACACGGGCAGTGGTGCAGGGGAAGGTGCAGGGAGTGGTTTTACACCATGTGAAAACAATGTCATTTGTTTTGCTGGGCACACTCACAGCCTCCAGCAGGAATGCTCCAGCTGGAGCGAAGCTGAGCACAGATCATCCTCCAGGAGTGGCTGTGCAAGCCTTGCAAGGTGCATCCTGCACAAAGCTACAGCAGACACGTGGGTCCTGCCTGGCCAGGCCCTTCAGCAGCTGTGGGTGTCAAAGACACTGACTCAATATACTGTAATTTAAAACAAAACTCATCTCTTCAGCTGAAAAAAAGAATCATCCTGAAGATTTACTTTCCTTCTCCTCCTGAAAAAAAGTCAGAGATTACCAGGCCTTTGGCTAAGAACTGCTTTGCTAGAGGGATGGAAAGCTTGACAGTGGTCACACTTAAGGAGTAACAGATGTTCCTTTCCACTAGTCTTTCCTTCTCCAGTGTAGGAGACCTAATGTGCCAGTACTTCTGGTGAGGAGAATCCCAGGGACAATCCCAGACCTCCAAAGCAGAGGGCAGCCAAGGAGGATCAACATGGCAAACACTGTGCTCGGCTGGACTGGAGGTAACCTGGCCAGCAGCTCTGCCCACATCAACCACAGCTGGCCAGGGGTGGGAGCTCACCTTTTGTTCACACCACAGGAATGGAAAAGAGCAGCTTGGGAGGGCCTGGGAAGTGCCTGACCTGCCAAGAGAGACTTCATGCTGAACCAACCAAATAAAGAGAGTGGTTTTCCCGCAGCCAAGCAGAACTGCTAAGGAAACCACCTTTCTGCATGACACACTTAGCAGTGCTTCGAGAAAATCAGGGAGGCAGTAAATCCATTAGCACAGAAAAGCCTCATCTTCCAGCCCTGACAGCAAACTGCCAGCACTCAAGATTTCCATCTGTAGAATAGCTTTAGACACAAACTCACAGATACCTGGAGTGTTTCAAAAGCAGATCCAGCAGAATGGGATGGCTGTTCATCCATGCAGCTGTGCCATGTGTTACAGGAACTCAGGCCCTGCTCCAAGAAGCTAAAACTCCTTGACTGACACAGATTGTGCCACCATGGAGAAGCACTGGAGGATGGCTTGTGCCAAATTTGTTTAAAAATTCCTCTTCTGTTACCAAGGGTGTATCAAACACCAGCATGTGTTAGGACTGGACTAATGTGTGCTCCCAGATTAACAAATCCTGCCCTGAGGCTGCTGTCCTGCTGCCATGAGGGCACACTGCTGGCTCATGCACATCTTGGTGCTCACCAAGAGGCTTTTTGCCAAGGTGCATCCCAGCTGGTTGGCCCAGCACCTTATCCCTGGGGTGATCCCTGATCAAGGGCAGGACTTTGCTCTTCTTTCTGAAACTCCAGGAGATCCCTGTTGGCTCATTCCTCCAGGCTAGTGAGGCCCTTCCTAACAGCAGCACAACCATCTGGTGCATGAAGCACTCCTATTATTTTGGTGTTATCTACAAAACTGCCCCTTCAACCAGGTCATCAATGCAGGAGAAGTGACAAGCTTCCAGCTGGATTTTATGTCTCCAGTCACAATCCATTGAGCATGGCAGCTCAGCCAGTTTTTGCCTCACCTCACCATCCACTTTTTGGCTTGTACTTCACCAGTTTGCCTAGGAGGACGTTACAGGAGGGTGTTGAAATAAAGTCAGTAAACACCCACTGCTCTCTCTTCATTTACCAAGCTTGTTGTTGGAGTTTTACACTCATCAAGACTGTGACATGATAAGGTGTAATAAACAAAGCCAACACTTTCCCAAGCTGTCTACTCCTCAAAACCCAAACATAAGTAGTAAGGTGTGTTTGGGGTTATTTAGAGCAAGCAACGTTGTGTATCTGTGGGTTGTTTGTATTTCTGTTTCAGGAAGAAAATGCAGAGATAAGAATACTCATATATCATCAGACAGACAGAATCTGGTTCCCTCACCTGTATTTCTAGATGCTGCCTTAAACCAAACAACAGATGCTGTAGATAGATACGGTGCAGGCTCATTTTAATCAGCATTCACCTGCATTCAGTTTACAGCAGAAACACTGGCACTGTGTCAAGTTACATCACACCATTTTGGCAGCATCTGAATGCCTCAGACCTTCTCTCTTGGCCTTCCTTTTCATGGGGTTAGAAGAACATCTTGTTCAGAAGATTTGTATAGTGTATACAAAAATCATACAAACAGGTTGATGCTTCTTTGTTAAAGTCTTGGGCTCTTGGCCTCTTGCCTGAGCTCCATCCCAAGAGAACAATCCACTCCACATTAAAGAAGCCTTGATCTGAGTTCCACCGATGGACAGGGCTGCTACAAGCAGACTGACCTGCTGCAACCAGAGGAAGGAAGTCAGCTTGGAGAACTCTGGCTATTCTGACAGCCCCCCCAGTCTTTATCCCACTGTGACAGCCACACACGAGCAGCTCCTGGCGACAAGTCAGAGCAGTCTTGGACTTTGTGTCCTGATGTGCAGGCAGGACTCACAGAATGGCCAAACACAGCTCACATGGCCTCCACCCATTCCCCCAGGCAAGGGGAACACTCCTGCACACCCCGAAGGCAGGAGTTCAGGTAGAACACAAACCACAATCTTTTTTATTCTTCAGCCCCAAAATTAAGCAGTTCACCTGTCTGCTAGCCCACCCCCTTGGACCATAACATCCCAGTCTGGGCATGTATCTGAGCTGGACAAGACCCTCCCCATGGCTGAGAACCCCCACTGCACCTTAATCCAGGAAATATCCAGTCTTCCATCCAAAAACAAGCTTTAAGATCGGGGCAAACATATGTATTTTCAATTTACTAACTAACAATAAAACTAACAAAATCCTTGCTTTATAGTAGTCAAAATACTTCATATAAACTTTTCTCCATGTTGTGAGTAGGAAGAGAGCTGGAAAAAAGCAAATCAGAATAGTTTACTCAGGGAAACACAGAAATTGCATTTTCTAGCACAAAATCATTTTGACAGAGATCTTCTGTTTGTCTTTCCTGGTTTAACCCAGACTGACAAATCTAGGGCCTAGTTTCCTTGAAGTGAGTGAGAGATTTTCATCAGTATTCTGAGAATTTGGTTCTCAGATGGAAATAACACAGATTATGTATACAATCAGTCAAAAAATGTAATTTAAGAAGCAGTTTTTCAGGTTGAAAATTGTATTTCAAACACAGACATTAACATCATGAGGGCCTTGGAGAGCTTGGACAGCTTCAGCTGACGGGCAGAGCATAAGAGGTCCTGTGGAAACAGGGACAGTAAATTCCCCAAAATGAGTTTATTTGCTGGCAAAGGCAGCACAATTCCCTTCTGATTTATTTCTACATTGAAAAAGACACTCAACAGCTTCCCAGAATTAAGACATTTTCACCCCTCAGTCCAAAAATGGCTTTAGAGCTACTTATGTCCAGTTACTGTACATTTCCACAACAGTGTGGAGCCTTGGCAGGCTTCTCCACCAGCTGGTGAGCCTCAAATCCACCAACATGTGAGGAATAAAATATTTTTCCTCCCAAATTTCTGAGCAGCTGTTTCTCAGGAAAGACACTGGACACTTTCAATGAACCTGCAAAGCTGCTGGGCATCAAGTAGACACTATCACTTTAACCCTGCTCACAAAGCCAGGGGTGTCTTCACCTCTTTAACATAATTTTAGGAGGGATTATTCCATATCACAGACAATATTTCTTGAGTTGAGATAAACAGGCCTTCTAGAAATGCAAAAGAAATGTCTAAGGAACTGTTTGCTCTCTTCATGTTGTAGTTCCCTCTGTATCTTTTGAATAAATTCACTTTGGGAAACATCAAGGTTATTTCACAGACCCATAAACCTTCCAAGTAAGGAACCCATAGAGCTACTGAGATCCATGTGCTACTCTGTCCTCTTCCTTTTCCCTGCCTCTGGTTACAGTGCTTCAGCCCTTCCTTGCACTTACAGTGGTGTCCCCCATGAGCTGAGGATGAGCCACATCAATTCTCATTCAGGGGAAGATATATGCAGCAACGAAAGTATTTGGATTTTGGTTTGTTTTGTGGGTGTTTTTTCCCCCATCAGGTTGGCCAGATGAATCAGCTCAGAGGGTGGTCTGACTGTCAGAGCCAGCACAGAACAACCAGCAGCAGTGCCTGGCTAGGAAGGGCAGGTACTGCAGCTCCCCTTTCCAGTGCTTCAGAAGAGTTTGGCAACTCAGGTCCCCCACTCTGATGACCCACTTAGAAACCTCACTGGACTGGAAACTGTCAAGGTCAGACTTTCCCACCACTTTTTGTCCCATTACTCTCCCCACCTCTGGCATCTCTTAATTTGAAACCACCCACACACTCAGTTCATGTGACAGCTCCATCCACTAACGTATAACAGCTGACATTTTTCCCTAATCTGTTGACTCAGAGACATGTTTTTATACACAGAAACACTCCAGAACAAACCTATTTCATGTGGGGAAAGGTCTCCCATGAAGCCCATTGCTTCCCAGCAGCAGGTCTCTTCTAGTTACTGTGTGCCTGATGCTCATCCCTCAAACACACCTTCAGTAAGTCCCAGTGCAGTGTCCTGATCACTGCCACAGTGTCCAAGGTACCCAGAGCACTTCTCACTAAAGCCTTACATGCTCTGTCCTCCCCATCATCCTCACTAACAAGCCAGAAAAGAAAGCCATCAAGACCCAACCAACCATAAAAACACCCCCACAAAACCACCACCACGTTCAGAACCTCCCCAGAATTTCC
>VZTT01032790.1:8664-33066 GCA_013400855.1 Buphagus erythrorhynchus | reverse complement strand
TATCACTTCCTTATTTTCTTTTCTTATTTTTTCAATGATCTCCATAGAGTATTATTGCAAGTATTTTTATTTATATATTATTAAAATATGTATTTGTGATTTTGGGGTGAACTGTTGTGTGAAACATGAAAAGATGACCATTGAAAAGGCCCAGCACTTTACAAAAATTGCAAACTTAGTTTTCCATTAACATTTTCTATTTTGGCATCTTAAAAAGAGTGGAAGTTGATTTCAGCAGAACATCCTGTGGGGAAATTAGTTCATTTTGCTAAAGTATCTTAATAATTACAGTGACATCAAGGTTAATTGCTTAATCTGTATTGCCATAGTGCAGTCCTGTAGAAATCCCAACACAATCTGTTCTATAATTAGTGCCAGAATACCCATATATAGAACAAGCAGTGGCCTAAAAAAATAAATAAAAAACTCTGATATGATTAATAAATAAGATTTACCAGAGTGTGTGCATTTATATCTATGTATATAAACATACAAAGAGAAGGGGAAGATTTCACAAAATAGAGGTTTTGCAAACACAGTATATTAAACCCTTGAGGAGATATAAGTAGCTGAGGTAGAAAATAGCTTCAAGCAAGATGTTTTCTCTCCTTATTCTTTTCCAGCTCCAGAATGTAATTGCTAGCCAACATCATCAGATTTGCATCAGGTCCCATGCTTTGCTTGTTCCATGTCAGAAACTAAGTGGTCAGAGTTTAAAAAGTAATTGTGAAGATCCTTCTACTTCACCTTTTGGGTTAATTTCAATAACACTGCCTATTGCTGAGCTTACAGATTTGTATTGCTTTGGCACGCTTCATTAGCACATGATCCCATGTGGATTTATTGACTGTTCAGATTCTGAAGATGTGCCATACTGAGGGACAATGTGGTGTCCCTGATAACTAAGGATGACATGATGGTTCCCTTCCTGCTCTCTTCTCATTTTTGGAAACTGTGAGACCATTTGCACATTACTCCTTCATATTAGTCATTAGTTCTTGCTGAATGCTTATTGCATCTGAGGTACAAGCTGTGAGTTACTGTGTTAGCTAATATAATTCTCAAATAAGCAATATCTGCAGACAGAAATCAGCAACCGGATCTTTAATAGTTATCTGTATCATTGATAAAATTTTCAAAATGGTTATGAGGAGTTTTAAGGTGTTGACTAAATATGTAGCAACACACAAAAATAATTCTGCTTTTAATGACCTTTAAAAAAAAAAATTCTACAGACCATGTCTCTCCCATTCTTACAGAAATTGGGATAAGTAAATCACAGCCAATACTAATCTCAAATATGCAGCTCTGAAAAGTATGGCAATGGAACAGAACATGTTCTATCATCCTTTATTGTGTTTTGTACATCAGAACTGAAACATAAAGTCTGTATCCTTGAAAATATACACTTTTTACACATCTTAAGGTACACATTCCATTTTCAATGTTAAGTCTATCACTCAAAAGTTGGCATCACTGTGATAGAGCCTGATAATAGTTTATTGCTTCAGATACTTAGAATTTTACTTTAAGGGAGTTGATGAGGCAAATTTAATTTTAAAAAGGGGAGAAATATGTACTTACTGTTCAAGGGCATACTCTCCAATGGCACATACTTTGAATCATGCCATATGTAAATTTTAAAATATAATTTTCATTTGTCTTACCAACATCTATGTATTTATGTAACCTATTTGAGGAATTGTGAAGACAAATATCTTTACATAATATAGATGTCACTGATAGATACCCCTATGAAAATGTTTTATGCTCATACCTCTGAACTTGGCAACTTTTAAAATAGTCATTTTTTAAACTAAGACAATTATGTAGTCAAAAAATAAAATGAAAAAACTTTAATTTTTCTATATTTTACTTAGTCATAGACTCTTTTTCAGTGCCTAATCATCTCCAGGGAAACACAAATTAGCCCTCCAACATCTTCGGCATGTTTTATTTCAATGTTTTTTCAAACAAACACCACTTTAATTGTGAACGTTCGTACTACACAGTGGGAATTTAGACAATTTACAAGGCATTTACTATAGCAGTAGAGAGACTGTTTGGAAATTCCATAAGAATCTTTTTCACCTCAACACAAATTCTGTTCTTTCCACTCCCTTAAAAAAGGCAGTTGCTAACCTGATAAGTTTATTTTAGCAGTCAAACTGTAATTAGTAACCTGCAATACTGTCAAAGAAGAAAGCTGAAGCTTAGCACAGCAGTGAGTCTATACTTCCAGGTAATTGCAGCTTTCTTTTAATTTTCCACACAAGTCAAAACAGTAAAAACTTACAAAAGACTGGGAGTCTAAACAATGCCCTGATCTTTTAAAAAAAGTTTATTTTAAAGTGCTGGTAGCTGAATAATATTATTTTGTTCTCTGTTTTCCTCTCTTTGTCACCATAATTACCACTTAGAAAAGTTTTATAGCTCATAAGATACCATAGAAAAGTTTTATAGCTCATAAGATGCCATGTTGATTGGTATCAGGTAGACACAGAAAAGCGCTTCCTAGCTTTGTTGATTACTTACTGCAATTATTGAACTTTATTTTTAAAGTGCATGAGTCCATGTGGTCAGTGCTCTTCCACAGATTTCTTTGGTTTTCTTTCAGAAATATATACAGACAAGCTGAGGCAAGATCTGGTTAAATAAGAATTAGTTGATTTTAGAATTGCTAACAAGTTGACTTTTATTTCAGATTTCTAACTTTTGCTTAGAAGTGCCCATCAGACACAGGTAACTGTGGCATGCTGTGTGATTTCAGATTTTGGTAAGAAAAAAGAATATTTTTATTTATTTGTTTTAAGATCACCAAATATTAGATAATAAAAGATTCATTTTGTTTGTAAGTAATAGAAATCTACATTCATATTTAACTAATACTAAGCAAGTTTTTTGGGGGAACTTGAGTGTACTACATTAAAGAATGTGTCTACAATGTTCCTGCTGTCATTTTCACTGTGAAAGATACCTGCTGTTCAGCCTTAAAAGGTCACATAGTCTTGGCTTCCCTGACTTAATCAATATAAACTACATGTCTCTGCATCAGAATAAACAGCCACTGCTGCCTCTTCTCCTTCTTCCAGATGAAGTACTGTGCTATTCCTGATCTCCTCTTGGCTCTGGGTCAGTCTTTTCCCACATTCATAGTCTGTGCATAGGGTGACTGTAAAGACAAAGAGAACACTGGAGCAATGTTAATGCAGTTGTATATGACTGGTTGGACAACCTCAGCAAAAATTGATTTTCCCATCACCCCTTCGAGTCCACTAATGTCATGTTGTTTTTTCAGAGACTTAAGCGTACTTGATAGACTCGTTCTCAGGTATTTCGTTCTAACCTCAGAGGGAGTAAAGGGTAGGGTGATAAGCAAGGTCACTGGCTATTGAACTGAAATTAATTAAATGATGAATGGCCTTTCAGGATAATTATTATCATACAAGTATTTCAGCACATTTCTGAAAGCCTCCTACTCAATGTAAGATCATATTCAGCTGGGTTTGATTACCTCCAAGGTTCCAGATGATACAACATCTCTCAGCAACCTCTTTCCATATTTGATAACTTTAACAGCATTTTTGTTGTGGTTGACTGGAATTTTCTTGAATTTATGCCCATTTACTCTTGTAATGACACTGGCTGTGACTAAGAAGTGTCTGGTTCTATCTCCTTTACTCCTACCTATCAGAAATTTGTTGACATTTTTTCTATATCTCTTTCAGTCAGCCTTGCGTGGATTTTGTGGGATGTTTGAAAAGGGTTCAGGAGTTTCTTTTTTCATTGCTTAGTTGGGTTTTTGGTGTGTTTTCTGTGTGTGTATGTGGTTTGTTATTTTTATTTTTCATGTAGATTGCTCATTCTTAGAATTAAAATTACTTGAGGTCAGAAAATAAATTCTGAGACTGCATTATAATTGTTCCATTAGATGGCAATGGAAGAGAAAACATTCAAAGACAAGTTTCAGGTTATATTTATTTTGGTTCATTGCATTACAGCTTCAAATGCTTAAAAACATTCAGTCTGTGTTCCTGTTGAATTTGGGAGAACATTTAAAAGAGACTGGCATTCCTAGTCTATTGATAATTTTAAAAATTTGACAGAATAGAGTACACATTCTTTAAAAGCATGATGAAAAGTGAAAACTGTAATTTAGACCTTTTCAGATCCATCTGTAGATCTGTTGAGTAATACACTGTGTCTTTTGGCGTAATTGTTGGGAGTATGTACAAGAGCACCTGCATAAATGGAGGAAATTTGCAAATGTATTTCTAAGAAATTTTTATAGACTTCAAGTATTAAGAAAATTGAGACTTACACATGCATTTTGTTCTATCAGTGTTTCAACTCCTTGGAGTCAGTAATAAACTTTTTCTCAGAAAAATTGCACCTATTTCCTTGTGCAGGACTGTTATTCACAGATCCTTTTATCTTGAATTGTTTTGTTAATCAGATATGTAAATCAGTTTTGCAAACAGTAGTGGTGGCACAGAGGTGTGTTTCACAGTTCCGGAGTATGAACTGGGAAATAGCTGAAGTCAAAGTTATTGTCAAAGGAAAAGGATTGTGTGCAGCATGAGATGAGCATTTTTGGGGACCAACTGAAGCATGACAATTTAAGTCTCGATTTGTTGTTGTTTCATTCTGGGGGAAAAAAGAAGGTCGTGGATACTGATAGATATAAATAAACCAGCTCAAATAAATTATTGTTTTTCTGGTTTGTTTACTTGTTTTTACATTTTATTTACTTTATTTCTTCTGAGTTAATCGAGGTGTACTGTGAATATTTGCTGCCTTGACAAGTTTGGAATCAGGACTATTATATAAAAACAGTAGGATTTTGAAGAGGTTTTTTTTCCCCAAAAAATTCTTTGTTTATAATAACTGAATAGCACAAATTTCCAGAGTTATTAGAAGAAAAATTAACAGAGAGATATTTCATGGTCTGCATTATACAGAAGATCAGACTAAACTACCTAATTATTTCTGTTGCCATAAATTGAAATCCATTATTGCATCTGAGAAGCCAAAGTAACAAAAGTGAAGATAGACAAATGAGACTAATGAGAGAGCTTAGAATTTTGACTAAAAGTATCTCTTCTAGGAGAAGCAGCATCCTAAAGTCTGTAACCTTCCCAATGTTATTTATCTGTTGTTGAGGAATACATCTGGTCTAGGTAGCTGGGCTCGAAAGCTGCAGATGGAGATGCAAATTGTGCTTGGGTGGGAGTCTGAGACAAGAGGCTGTGAACTGTTAAACTTTGGGATAACAAAGGGAACGATGATGGGTGGTGCCAGCCAGGTGAATGGACGGATCTTTTGGATAACAAAGGAGATGAAAAGGGGCAACACCAGCGATCTGGATGGACGGGAGAGGGGCAGGAGCGGGGCTCCAGGAGCAAGAGCGAGACCTGCGGACAGACTGTGAGGATACAAAAGCCATGGGGCTCCTGTGCTGGGGGTCCCTCCTCAGAAGCACCGGCTGGAGCTGTTCCTGTGTCACCGCACCGTGAATAAATGGCGTTATGGAAGGGGACCGAGGCCCTGCGCTGGGAAGGCCGGGTGGGAGCGGTGAGGAGCGCTGCTGTGCCTGCTGTCAGTGCGCGGTGCAGGGAGCCAAGGGGGCTCCCTCGGGGCTGGAGCTGCGGCTGCCGAGGGGCTCCGGCCCCTGCAGCGACAGGCTCCGGCCTTGGGAGGGTGACTGCAGAGGATCCAGAATGGGAAGGCAGGACGGGAAATTGCCTTAAGAGTTCCCCGATACAGTTTCTTATTTTCCAGGTTCCAGTAAAGAGCGTCGCCTAAGTTGATTAATCACGCTGGAATCACATTAACCACGAGATGATTCAGAGAAAGAAGTGACAATTAGCTTTCCTTTAGGCTTTGCTTTTGGTTGGCTGAAGTTAAATGAGGAAAAACCCACCACTTGGTTTGGGCCTCTGTATCTTTGTTAAAATTAGATTTTGAGTCTCAAGTCACTGCAGAAATAATAGATGGAGAGAAGGAAGGTATATATGGCTAAGAAATTCTGGGCTAACAAAGGAGAAGTCAAGTTAAGTTTTAGAGAGATGACTATGATGTTTATAAAATTATAAAGGTTCATTAAAAATGAAAGTAAAACTGCAATTATAGAAAATAAATGACCAAATTATGAGTTCAGAATACATTGTTATGTTTCTCATAGAGCATAATTATAGTTGTGTCATTTTCTCAGTTATACTCAAGGTTGTTGCAGCACTTTTATTACGAACCCTATATTTCAAGGGTTTACAACAAGAAATTGACTTAGCAGTAGAAATTAAGATACTAAGTGTCAACCACAGAATGCATTACTTTTCAGTGATATTTATTATGCATGGGAGTGTAAGGCTAAAAAAGACATAGGTGCTGACTGGGTCAGAGTTATTTTGTTATTTTATTTTGTTATTATCTGTTATTTTGGCACTACAGCTATGGTACTGTGGATCTACTACTATCTTCCTAAAATTAGCATAAATATTCACTAGAAGGGACGTTAAAGTGTTACTGTCTGCTATGATGCAAAGGTCCCATTTGGGACTTTTAGGTACTGGAAAATAACAAAAGTAAATATATTCCATATTTTCACCACCTTTAACAAGAAAGGATCATAGTTGTTTGGGTTTTTTTTCCCCTGGCTTTGTTTGCTTATTTTTGTTGCAATTTGTTATGTGAATTTTTTAATAAACATATTTTTGATACTACAAGTGATTGATTCTCAATTCAAGTTTTCATTCATGTTGTCCTTTTTTTCACTTTTCCTCAGACATTTTAGTTTCAGTCTAGAAGTTTTCTCTGTTATCTGATGTTTTCCCCTTTCTACACACAGAAATACAAGTAATATATTTATTTTAAATATAAATGTAAAAGCCAATATTTAAAAAGAAGTATCAGTCTTTAGTAAACAGCTCCCATTTAGCCTTTGTACAAAAGAACCCTGTAAAAATCACTCAGAAACAGAATCAGAATAATGATTTGCTTTCATGTATTCTGAAAGTTTAACTGAAGCCCACAACTCAAAGAATTGCTGAGATAGTTACTCCTGGTTTCTAATAGTTTCATTCCACAAAGAAATTAGTTTGATGCAGATTGATAGTAATCTATGTCTTTAATCAATTGTACTGCTTGAGTAAGGGTAATTTAGGTTTTCAAGTACAAAATTAATTTCTTTAGAGGAGTGCAAATATGTTCAACATAATAGGAACACTTAAATATTTACACAATGGAAAGACTTTAATTATTTTATAAAACTGAGGTTTCTTTTTGACATTATGTTTGGGAATTTTTATTTTTCTTGCCATGTCTGTATTTTATTTTGGAGACTATGTCATTGTGAGATATTAATTTCTGGAGCTAGTTTTTTAGTTATTTATGATTTAAATATTTGGCTGGCTTTTAATTACTATGAGAAATAAGTGCTTATTATTTTATTTTAACCTGATAACTTCTGACTTTTTTCAGTATAGGAATTTGCCTTTATTTTTAATTCTCTGAACTAATTTTGTTGCATATTTTCATCTCTTCATATATAGATTGCTATTATAAAAACTCTTCAAAGACACCTACCTTCATACAAGTCTGCAGTATCTGAGTTTTATTGTTGGATACTAAAATTTTGCTGTGGAACACAAGTAGACATGCAAATAAGCTTTTCTGTTGACTGTGCATATTATACTGATAGCATGAACATGTATAATAAACTCACTGAAAGTTAAAAAGCGAAGAGTTATTTAATCTCTGACAAAAATATGTACAAAAATCTATGACATTTTACCAGGATTTCTTTCTTAGGAGTCCCCATCTGTCCCTATTTTATTTTTAGACCACATTTCAGCTGTTGGTTTTGTATTCAAATGTGGCATATCTCCTGCTTCTTATGCTTGCAAATGCAGCCACATATATTAGAATACCTCATATAACGTGAATAACATTCATTGGAACAATAAAAAAATCCCAGAACTACTTGTTGTCCTACAAATAATTATAAAAATGATATAAACTAAAGTGACAATAAATAGAGATTCATAAATTATGAAGACTGGAAAGCCTATTTTGGAAGTTGTTTTTTTTTTTTACACAAATTGTGACATTTAGAACTTAACTTTTGTGAGAGTATGTTTGTGCAAGCTATGAGATTGTGCTCTTCACTTTTGCTACAGATATTTTCTCAAAAAAATAAAACCCATATTATGGAGCAGTTTTCTGCATAGGCTTACAATGAACCTAGGAAGATTGCATCAGGGAAGGGAACATGGTCTGTGAAGTGGGTTTCTGAAGTAAGAGTTAGCTTTCCAAAGGAAGTAGCTCAGCAGATTTTAACATTAATTTCTTGTTGATGGGATGGAGCTATATGGCTTTGCAGACTTCTTAGACCTGGTCATCATTTTGTCCCAGCAGCTCTTTTAAGCATTCTGTAGATATCATATTGAGGAATTTTTTTTCCTGAAAATATGAAAGAGACACACTCAAATGATCTATGTAAATAAAAAAAAAGGAATGATCTGTTTAAATTTGTTGACCTTGGTGGCTAGTGTGATTACTGCAGCTTTTCACCTGCAGTATTTTTAATGTTTTAAAATATAACTTACTCTTCTCACTTATTTACACAACAGGAGTGATTAGATGATTCTGCTATACTGCAAAGAAATGATGAGTCCATAATGTAATTTTTAATGCTTGGGTCAGGTAATTTGAAAACTGGAGAGTGACCAGTCATAAGAAGGAAAGACCTGAGGCATCCAAGTGCGTGCTGAGTCTACATTGCCTTGTAGCAGAATGTTTAGTTACATGTTTCCTTGATCATATGCTAAAAGAATATAGCTCATTCACTGCATAAAATACTTCTATGTATTGTATGCAAAGCTATTTTTCCTGCTAAATGTGATAAAATTTGCTGACATATATAGAATTGAGTCAACCAAACACCATTTGCTGCCTAGAAGGAAGTTATTGCACACCAGCTTAGAAGTTTGATAGCTAAGGTAATTTGAAATCAGCTCATAGAAACTATTAAAATATTTTTTCCCTTAAAGAACACATATTTGAATTTCCATTTCAGTTGTTTTGAGCCAGTAATAATTTTTGCCAGTCTCTCACACCACTTGTTACCAGCTGCCAGCTGGGTGTAACTCCATTCACCACAACTGTCTGGGCTCGACCGCTCAGCCAGTTTCTAACCCAGTAACAAGCACACATTCTCCAGGAGAAAGCTGTAACTGAAACATGGAAGCGATGTTCCTAAAACAGTATCAAGCAAGAAAAGTTCAAACAACGTACTGATCTCACTTAATGAATCTCCTGCTAAAAAAAGAAAAAAATTACTGCCCCAAAATTCATAATACAGGGGAAGAAAGCAAAAAAGCAAAAGAAAGGGAAAAGGGAAAAAAAAAGCCCAAAAACTCTGCAAGAAACCAAAATGTTCTTGGTAAACACCAGCACAAAATACTGGTGTAACCAACATTAGAAAAATTGAAGGTATAGTTATCTCACAGTTTGATCAGCAGCTATATGAAGTGGCTGAGAGGGTATTGTTGTCGGGATATAAGCAATCTCAAACACAGCATGTATGCACTAATACACAATGTATATTCCAAATATTTTTATTGTCTTAGAAGGTCATCCTCATTTTGTAAAGTCAGTCCTGGAAACTGTCCCAACAGTCTATACTGACAAAAACCTATTTATGCAAAATGCTTTGGAGGTTTGCAATGTACTAAACCTAGATTCAATCCAGAGAGATACTGAGGAGCTAAATTTGCAAGAAAATATGACTTCTATTTCCTGCTGAACATTTGCTGGATTGCATAATTGCGCACAGTGATCTTCACACCCTAAACAAAACTGAGTTTCGGCTATGCTCATGCAGATGGCAAATAATTTTAAAACCACTGAACACTATTGTATCAGCAAAACCGGAATTCTGCTAATAAAAATAACAACATTAAAAGAAAAGTACTGTTTGAGAAAGATGTTCACTCACAGAATTGACAATCTAATAGTCTTTATGTGCTATAGAAATTTTAACATCATCTTAGGTGAGAGATATTGTATTCAAAGGCTTAAAATTTAGTTTTTAGACAGTAAGGGAGATATGGAGTGTTCCTGATGAGGTTAAGGGATTGTATCAGGTTTCAAGAACTGCTGCATTTGCAGCCATCCATTTCCATGAACTGAGAAATCATTTGCAATACTTGATTTGTAAGGAAAACTGTTCTTTTATTTTTCTTATTTTATGGGTACTTGACACTAAAGAGTGCTACTAAATTGACATGGGTCTCAAAACATATGCAGGTCTTTTCCACTCTATATGTGAATATACAGGCTAATCACAAGGTACTGAATTATTGACAATATTTTATTTTTTTTAATCTTACATCTTCATTGCAGATAGAGAAAATTCCAGACTATGCCTTTAGTCGATCTCCTTTCCAGTGAAAACACATATTCAAAATATAAGTAAGAACATTTGATGCTCTGTGTGGAAGTGAAATTCTCTAAAACATACTCTAAATAATGATGTCTGAGATCTATTAGAATTTCTTTAAGAACTGTGTCTAGCAAGTCCATGTCAAGTCAGCATTGGCATTTTACCCTGCTGTGTTACTTTAATAATCTGCAACTCCAATATAACTGGACTACATTCATACTGCAAATGCAGTCTGAACTAGTAGAAGTATCTCAGCAGGTTCAGTGTTCATCAAAGAAAGGTGTCCTCTGGAAAATGAAAATTATTATTTCTTATTATATAAGACCACTTTACAATTGAAATATGCTATCATCTTCATTTTTAAGCAATATTACTGCTTTGCAGAAGAAATAACTGATTGTAACTTTCTGCAAATTACTAATAGCAGAACTAGTAATAGAAGAGATTTCACAAGGAATGTCATCTCAAGGACAATACATTAGGCTCAGGATTGCACAGTGTGATGTGAGAGAGTTAAAATATTTTTATGTATGACTTGTATGTGTGCAGATAATGAGGTTGATTAAAGGAGTCCAGTATAGGAAATCTTGTAGATCATGCAAGTCAAAAAAGGTGTTCTTCAGTCTTGAAGCCCTTGTGAATATATTTTGATAGCCTGCAGATGGAGCAAATACAACTTTGTTGTAGACAGTTGGAAAATTACTTTTGTCTTCACTAACGAGCTTTCTTTCTGAACAGCAACCTTTTAGCAAAACATCACTGAACACAATATTTTTGATAAAAAAAATGTAAAGGATCTTTGTCTGTCTTTCAGGTACACTAGTATCCACTTATGTTGGATATTCTTCAAGCAGAAATAAAACATTGTCAACATTAATTTGGTTCACATGAAGTGAAAATTTTAATAAGTTTTAATAGGAAGACAATTTAGGGATTTATTAATATTAAGACTTGGTATTTCATCCTTCCACTGAAGGACATAAAATTGTGATTACATTATTGTTTCCAAAACAGGCCTGAAATGCACTGAAGAAAGTGACTTCATGATCACTTTCATTCCTGATTTCCATTTGCACCACTATTTGTTAATCTGGCGAGCCTCATGCTTAGACCTTCCACACTGAGGGGACATTCTCATTACAGAGCATATACAAATCAAGACTGAAGACCATGGCCTAATTAATTTCACTCCTAATGTTTTAAAATTTTTTACTTCTTGATTCTGGATTTCAAATTCCCATGCTCTAGGTGGACTTCAACAGAAGAAAAGATGTGTCTTATGTCTTGTGGAGTTAGTCTGGTTTAACATACAGCTTTACTTATCTTCCTTGCTTTTGTATTCTTACAACCTCTTTCCACTATGAACTTTCAACCCATCTTGCAAGCACATCTGCATTGGACAACATATACTTCTCAGCTTTGTCTATATTTACTAGGCACTTCACAAACTGCCACATAATTGTGGTCTCCATCTAAAATTTGTAATTACAGAAGTTATTACAAGCCATAAGAATAGTTGTTTTCACTGACAAAACTGTAGATAAAAACGTGGTTAACATGTTGACAGTGCTCTCCCCCTCCCGTGAACATTTTCAGGTTCTTTGCTATCACCCAAAGTTCATCAGACTTCTTTTATTGCAGAGACTATTGGAGCTTTTTTCAATGCAAAAACACTAGGCCCATTCCTAACAATTAAGATTTTGTGCTGCTCATCTCAGGACAAAGCTAAATTTTCAAAAGCTAAATTTTTGTCAAGTGTTGTTTCTCTTTTTCTTTGAAACAAATAAATGCTGTATTTCTGGGATGGAGGTTTTCTGTTTGTAAATGTTGTTTCTCAGCTGTCTCCACTATACACCATTGCCGTTGATTATAAAGCTGTGTTACTATTTGATGGTGAGAAACTTGTCCTCTTTTTAAAATGATGTCTAGAAATGCACTGGGATTCTTTCTTTCCTAACCACCCTTTTATTAGTTAAAAAATTACTTTTCATTACCCTTCATTGATATGTTTTATATTTCTGTGTAAATAACAGATAATGGATAAATGCCTTCTGGTTTTTATTCTGCCTATTCTTGACTGACATCCCAGTAAATAAGTATCTCCAGGACAAAGAGTTATAGAATATCTCAAGCTGAAAGGGACCCATAAGAATCGTCGAGTCCAGCTCCCTGCTCCTCTCAGGACTGCTAAAAATAAATCCTATGACTAAGACCATTGTTCAGATGCTCCTTGGATACTAAAAGCTTGGTGTCATGACCCTTCTCTGGAGAGCCTGTTTCAGTATCTAATCACCCTTTCAGTGAGGAAATCTTTCACTTATGTCCAACCTGAACTTCTCCTGGTTCAGCTTCATTCCATTTCCTCGTGTCCTTCCACAGACACAGAGATCAGCATCTGCCTCTGTGCCGCCAGCCTTCAGGAAGCTGTAGACTGAAATGGGGTCACCTCAGCCTTCTCCAAGTGGAATAAGCCAAGTGACCTCAGCTGCTCCTTGCAAGTCTTGCCCTCAAGGCCTTTCACCATTTGGGTCACTCTACTCTGGACATACTGTCCACACGTCCACTGTGTAAAGCCATGCTTACTAAAGCATGTCTTAGAAACAGTAATATTCATCATTCCTTGCAAATGTTGAAATCATGGTGATGAGGGGAATGGTTTTAGAGATTAATGACAGAATTTCCCCACTCTTCTTGGTGCTGTAAAAAGTAGAGTTATGAGTTATTGTTAAGATCATTGTAAAAATCTTACTGCCTGTGCTAAAAGACAGCTCTGACACGTCGCTGAGAGTCATGTACAGAGAGAATTTCACAACTTTTCCTCTTTACCTATGAAAAGCCTCAAGATGCCTTTTGGGCTTTTGCTAATTGTTAGTGTATGTGTCATTTATCCAAGAAAACATACTTTTCCTTTTACTCTATATATACTAAGAAGTTAAAGTGATTATGAGTACCCAAAATCTGCAGTGAAATTNGATTATGAATACCCAAAATCTGCAGTGAAATTCTGATTTATATAAATCCCTTTTAGTAAACAGTGCAAAAAAGTAATATGTTCAGAATTTACTCCTTACCAAATACCCAAAATATAAATATATAAGTGAGTAATGATGTGAAGAACTTGAACAGGTTCACTCTGAAAATTATATGATCTTTCACATGAAGTTGTGAACCAAAATATTTCAGAGTTTAGTGTGTATTTGAAATCAAATGGCTTCACAATATGAAGAAGTCAAATACATCAAGTATTTAAGCATTAAAAAAAAAAGTAAAGTAAATCCTTTAGTGCTAAGCAGCCCATGCTCAGGCATAAATTATACTTGCAATTAAATTACAACTTCATCCACAACTCACAAGCATTCAACTTCTAAGTATAAATGAAGAACTGGGTTGCATGTGGAAGATGCTAAAAATGTTTATTCATCATCTCCTTTCTCTGTTATTGAACCCAGTATCACTGATATTTATTCACTACCTCATTGGTTTATGACTTTCACCAGAGAACAAGTGTTGCATGATATCATAGCTGGATTCCAGGTGAATGTACAGTGGCCATTCTAAACATACAGATCTCTAAACATACTGATCTTCCAAGTAGGAAGAATGCTATTTTAATATTATCTCATGAAGGAAAAGTTATCCATTTCAGCAGAAGGCCAGACTTTTAACTATAAATGAGAAAAAAAAGGTAATTATTTCTTCCTTTTTAAACATGATTTGAGCTATTTGAAATAGAACTAATAACAAGCAATAAGATGCTTTGTGGCTAAGAAGACAATGCCATAACAAAATGATATTTTGCTGTGTCTTATGATGGTTACTTCTTCTTCCTTCATTTTAATATCAATAATTTAGTCTTCACATGGTACAAAGGCTTGTGTTAATATGGCATTGCTTGCAGGCTAATATTTCATATATGAATTATAAAATGTTCATGGTCTGGAAGAGCTTAACCTGATATAAAAATCATATAAATTTTAAATAACAAAGTTAGTGGAAAAGAAGATTATATAGGCCAATTTTAAAAATACCCTCCCAAATAAATTTCTATGCTTTCTTTGTGCCAGAAGCTTCTGATTAAAAATATTATTATTAGAACTTGGAATTAAAAATGTTACTGTGTATTAATACTGACAATTTTAAGGTAAAACATTCTAATTATATTTATTATTGCTCTGTTAATTATTCTAACATTATTTTGATTATTAGTATAAAAGTAAGTTCCAGATAGTTTTAAAGAATATATTATTTTAAAGAAGCTGATATATTGCATAATGGCAATATTTTTATTGTCAAAATTTTTATGAGATATTACTTATTACATTACAGTTGTTCCACTGATGTAGGCACGGTGTAAATATCATATGAAACAGGAATTATTTGCTCCAATGATGTTAGAGATTTAAAAAGCACCCTAAAATCAAGGAAGTAAGGCTGCTTCAGTGTTGGAGTGTCTCATTCCCCTAAGGACATTGAAGAAATCAACATCTTTTCAAAAAGCAGGTTAATTTAACTTTCGAAATTTAAACCACCCTTAACAGATTTTCAGTCTTTTTTTGATAAATTATTATTAGTTGCTAGGTATGAACTAATACTGTTCTTGCAAATCTTTATGTTTGTTTCTATATTTACTTTTTGGATATTTTAAATACTTAGAATTTATCTTTATATCAGCTCTATATCTTTATACCAAATTCAGTATTCCTGATTCAAATTTCAGCATAAGTATTCAACAAATTACAGGGATAGAACTTTAATGAGTTAGAAAATTATGATATAGCTTAGAATTTCACCAACACTACATTAGTTCAAGCCAGTCTTCCCAAAGTTCCAGTTTCCCTATCAGAAACAAGAGGGTAATTATATTTACTTACCATAAATAGAGCAGTGAGGCTTTACACAATTTTGTGAGGAGCTTTAATATCCTCAAGTGGAAGGAATTAGGGAAACGAACATAAATTTTCTGGCAATCTATAAATACAATTAAGGAAAAAAGGAATAAGCTGCCTCTGCTATGAGGTGTCGAAGCACAGACATGGACAGTTATTGTGGTATAGCTCAGTTCTGCACAGCCACAGACAATTCTGCCTGGTCCTTGGCTATTTGTGTCCCTATTTCCTTGGCAATGGTCAGGAGTCCTGCTTTTTGGTGCTGTTGATGGTGTATCTTCTTCCCATGAGTTATGTGTATGTGTTTGTGAAAAGCTTTCTGTTGCACTTCATCTTGTCCAATCACTCACTGTAAAAAGTTCATGCATGGTACCAGTGAAAATATTACAGGAAATGAGTGAAAGGCAAAGCAGCCTGTTACACACAGCTTTCACTCTTCTGTATCACTGCCAATGGCTGTGCACAGTAAATAAGGCTTGCCTTCCCAAAAGTGCTGTGATAACCACGTGCCACAATTCCTTGATGTTTTACCAAACCATAGGACTCTATTAGGGCTCTGTTGTCTGAAAAGGATGAGTCAACAGAACAAGCCAGAACATGCTGTTTTACATTCAATTACTGAATGAGGAGCACTAAAAACTGTTTTAAGATAATTTTAAAAGGTTAAGACAAGACTCAAAAGACAGATATCCACCTGAATAAACTCTAAATCATTTAGGAACTTCTGTTTTAGCAAGTATAATTTAGAAATTTTGTTGTTTTATTATTTTAGTTCTTCATTAAACTACCCATTTTATTGTATAGAAACTGTCATATGCTGACAGCTGCTGTCTGAACCTCTATGAAAACATCCCAGCAATATTCTTATTCCAAATAGTCCTGCATAATTGCTAGTGACGATGAAATTATTCTTAGAATTTTCATGATTATGGCTTTTCCAGTCTCCCAAATGCACTTTAGGGAAGCACAGTTTATTACCAAGCAAGTCTTTTTGTCTTACCAGTGGAGAAGATTAACCCCTACGGACAAATGCATATCTTCAAAGGAGATACTAAAGAGTGTAATGCAATACAGTTACCTTATTTCTCTTTGTATGCTTTTCATAAACATATACTACATGATATCCTACTGAACAATAGGTTTATAAACATATTGGGGAAAAAATAAATTGTTTTGAATTTGACTACTGTTTTTTCAAATTTTTTTGTTTCAAGAAATTTTGTTGAGAGATAATAAATGACACATTTTATACAGATACAGAAAAATTAACTGAAGTAATTACAAGGTCAGCTCATAAGCGCAAATGCCAAGAGTCAGAGCTTGGAGCAAAGCATTATTGATGAAGATCCTGGCCTTGAATAAGTTTGAAAACAAGGTATTGTTTACTTTCTTTTGGTGGAATAGCTAGAAATTAAACATTCTATGGTACAACACAGTTTTTACAGCTTTGTTTTGCAACTTGTTAAAACACCCTATTTAGTACTAACATAATTTTCATTATATTGTAAGATGGTAATTCAGTATACCAGTACCATTTTGCTAAAGGCAGATAATTTCATTTTGGTTGGTATGACTTTTTTAACATAGTGTCTAGTGTCAGTCTAGCTAGTCTAGTGTCAAAATGTTTCAAGGTAGCAATGCAATGGAAATCACACTGTGGAAAGAAAGTAATTAGTAAATTTTATTTTGAATCTGTTCTCTGATTCTTTCATAAAACAGAATTAAAAATTTTATAGTTTAGTATATGATATTGTAATAGTATTTCAAAATAGTACTAGATGAAGCAAGATCTTACATTGGAATTTGCTTGCACAAGGGAAAGAAAAAGAGAGACCTTTTGTGAAATTAAAGGATCATAAGACATTAAGAGAAAGAAAAGGAGGACCATGCACTTGAAAGCAAAGACATGTAACATTTTTTTATGTGATGTTAGAAGACAGAAATTAATGGGAAGTCTAGTAAAAGTAGCAGAAAGCTATGGTAGGAGATGCATGGTTTAGACAAAAATATTGAATCAGGAGATAATGAAGGAGAAGTATGCAGAAAAGACATTAAAATACAAGTTCACTATGAACAGGTTGTGCTGAGAAATGTGTTAGGATTACATCCTTCTTCCCTTCCCCTCCACTCCAAGTTTCAGTTTCTGCAGCACCACCTTTACCTCTATTTACCTTTCTTAAAATAAAACTTTACTTGTGAGAAAGAAATCTATGCAAATATGTTTAAAAGCAGATTTCAATTCCATTCAAAAGTTTCAAAAGCATATGATGAATGCAAGGAATATTTTTTTTATTCTTTTTCTAGTTATTATTTTTCTGAATAGTTGTTTCTGAATAGTTGGTTGGAAATAGATTTGTCTGAAAGGAATGTCTTGTGATTTGCTTACCAAAATTAACCAAAAAAGGTTTCATTTATTTTCACTCTATTTCTATAAAACCATATGATGATCATTTGTGTAAACCGGTTGAGAAAAAAAGCTCTGCACATTAATAGAGAAGTAACAAAAACAAATTTGTGAAGGGCATGTGGAAAGAGTCAGTTTTTTCTGGTGTATTACAACTTTTTTACTGTGAATACATTTATGATGTTGCCTCAGTCCAGATTTTGCAAATAACATTATAAAGCTCCTATACATCTCAACAGCTCTAATTACCACACTTCCTTTTTTTTTGGAGACTGTAACACAGCATAGGACTGAAAGATATCTTTTCCACTGCTGCTGTTGGAGTATTTATGTAACACATCAGTCTTCATGTGCACTGTGTTGCCAATAAGGTAAGTGAGCACATTATCTTTATTGTAGGTAGAATATAGGAAGCAGAGGAGTAGTAGGAATTAATACATTAATCAATCAACAGGGAGAAAAAGATGCAAATGATCTTGAATATTACTGCATAGTTTGTAAAAGGAAGTCTAGGAACATTTTTCTCCTCTACTCCCAGATTTAATTCTCAAGTTTTGTTCTCCCAATCCTCTGTGAAAGCTTAATTCTGGATGGATTTTATAGTACAGCTGAGAAAGAAAAATTACTTCTGAGAATCACAGAAGCCAATGAGGTAGCTTCACTCTGCAGGGTTCTAGAAGTTCTTAATTTAAGTTACGAATCACTTCTGCAGCAACTGAAAGGCAGAAAGTCTTAAAGTGGCATCCTTCAGGGCTAATTCTGCCTTTAGTTCTGCACTATATAATTCAGACATTTGGAACGAGTTAAGCATGTGAATATCTGATGGTGGCCACTGCACTTAATACAATTGCTGTTTTTTCTGTCAGGCTAAAAGAAACATGCTTTTCTACCCTAAAGTCTTTATTTTAAAGGTAGATCCCCTTTAAAAGTGGTGAAAACTGATGCCAAAAATGACCAGTCTGGGTTTAACTAGGTTTGTTTTTTCTCATAATTTTCCCTGCTGTTTGCAAAGGTAAATATGGGCAGTGTTGTGAGCACAAATTCCAAGTGACTTTGGAAAGACTGATTTATGTTTTCAAAGTTATTTAGATGACTAGATCTGCTTAATAAAATGAGTTTTGTGCTTTTCTCTCATGTTTCAGAGATAAAAAATGTAAATAGTAGTATCTATGCACTCTTATATATGGTTGATAACACTAGGTAGATGATTGTTAATAAGTTAAATAAGGCCAGTGCAGAGGGTGATTGAGAGCAAGAGCTCAAATTGTACCATCCTTCAGTAGGAGACTAATGCCTCTCAGAATGTTCAAAGGCAGCAACATCAGTGCTTGCCAAATAATGCAATTCAAGCTCTCTCACGGTAGATATGTTTTAGGATACAGTCTTAGATTTGTGTCACATCTAAAGTCTGGTTTTAAACAGAATCAGGACTGCAGATAGCATGAAGATTTAATATCCAAAGCATTGTATTTCTAGCCTTTCTTTAAAAGTAAAATTAATCATCATGAAATTAATTTTTAATTTCCAATTTTAATTTTTATAAATACCTAACTAAATAGAGTTTAATTTAAAGATCAAATTATCTGAATCTACATGTCAGTGTGTGCCCATCAAAACTTCAAAGTCCTCTTATATCCCTGAAGGACATAATCTCAATATATCTTCCCTTAAGGTTGTGATTAAAAGCTAGTGGCAAGAAAGATTCAATGTATGGGCAGATCCTACAAGAGAATAAAATCAGTGGGAAAGAAATTTGCTTCATTTAACTGTCATTTTCTATAAGGTTGGAGAACACTTTCTCCACTTGTAAGAGGTTTATGAAAAGCTCTTTAATGTAAGTTTTTACGTCTTAGAAACACTATATTTTGAAAGAAATTTTGACAGAGCTGTTTTGAATTTTAATTATTTCTAATGATGAAAATTTTGTATCAAGGAAATGTTTCCCATAATAAACAGTTTCTTATTTCATACATGCAAGAAAATGACTTCCCATGATTCATTCATTTATTCAATTAATTTAAATAGAAATTCTTTTGGAAAGACAAACACCAGTTTTCAAAAATGAGATGTATTTTCATTTTACATCAGGTATTTTTTAAGGTGTCATGAAGTGGCAGGTAAAATTAGATAAACTGTTAGCAAAGTTACCTATCAAGAAGCTAGTAGTGTATGAATACTAAAACATATGACTTGAGAAGCATTCAACTGTTAAAAGAATATAATTCTCATTTTTTATTTCAGTACCTCTATCTGGCATAATTTTGAAGAAAAAATTTTCAATCCAAAAATTGTCTGTTTTCTTTTATCTGAAAATAATTATGTAAATAACGAAAATATTTGTGATAGTGAAATTGTCTCCCATATGGAATTAACTATCTTATAAGTTGACACCAGACTTACATAATGGTTTAGGTTAGAAGGGCCTCTGATTATCCAGTCCAACTCTCCTCTTTGCCCTAGACCTACCCACACACCTTGGGGGCCTGAGACTTCTGGAAGAAAACTTTAACAGTAAGGCCAAGAGGAAGGAACAGGCCAAGAGATTCAAAGACTCCAATTCCTCTGTCACCATCTTCTCTGCCCCCTGCAGCTGGGAGCCCACATTTTCCAAAGTTCCTTTTGCTGCTGATTTACTGTAGAAGCCCTTCCCACCATCCTTCATAACTTTTGTCAGATTCAATATCATTTAGCCTCTTAAATCTCATACCCATATGCTCAGACAGTGTCTCTATATTCCTGCAGCTTCCACATCTTTTACTTATGTTTGAATTGAAGATGACTTTTTTCATCCGTGCAGGCCTCCTGTCACCTTTGCTTGGTAACTGAGTCATCACAATGGACCATCCTTGATCTTGAAGGTGAATCTATACACACATACACAAGACCAACCTCCCCAGAAAACCCACACAACAAAGCAGCATTCTTGACCCCCCCTTCACTCTGGCACCATCTGTTATGGAACTCTTACAAGCAGGTCTCTGAAGAGGCTGAAGTCTTCTCTCAAAAGTCCAGAGCTCTGATTGTGTTATTTATCTTTTTCAAAGGCTTTTGAGGCTGAGGCACTTTGGAGAAGGTCCAGTCAATCTCTCTAGCACCAGAGAAGAAACAATCCACTGCTCTCCAGCTTCTTCATTCTCAACACAAGAAGTCCATCATTGTGCCCACCTCCTGCAGACAAGAAATATTTCTCCTTGCCACAGTCACTCCCTACAGCTCTGGTGCTGCTGAGCCGTGTCCTCCCCCTGGAATCTGGTCTGGGCCAAAGTCTCTGGCGTTCCTGGCCCAGCTGCTGCAGGGGCTGCTCTGCAGTGCCTGATCCCCCAGCCCTGAGTGCACATGTGCTGCTCTGAGCAGAGGTCCTGGCCCCTCTCTGCACAGAAGGCTTCATCTCTTAGGTGCTTCCGTGGGCCTTGCTCAAGAGCAGCTCGTATATGGGCCCCTCCCTTGCTCCTGCTGCAGGGACACCTGACCATTCCTCACCAGCCGTCCCCTTCTGTCACGGACACACCACAGAGCTTGTTAGAAGCTGCTAGAGGCTCGTAGTCATGGCACCACAAGGTAGTACTTCTCTGTCAGCAGCGGGCATTGTGATATTTCTCAGAGACCTCCCACGAGTTTTACAGTGATCTTGGACAAAGTTCCCAGAGGATCTAGAAGATTGCAAAGCTGAGACCAGGAACTTCTCCACAAATTGCTCTGTCTGTTGGTTTAAAAGCCCTAATTGCCTTAAACATGAGAATAGATAATGACCACTGAGATCGGATATGATTCCTGAAATGGACTGCAGAGAGGTGTCATTAGTTTTAGAATAGCTGATGATTTACAAGCTTCATTAGATATTTTTGGCTTTTTATCTTGTGGACTGAAACATAATTAGAAAATAACAAATATTGTTATTCATATTGTTGCTGCTACATGTAAGTATGTAACAGAAGAAAATAGTTTGACATGATGATGATTAGTCTGGGAAATTCTAATGAAATTGTTATTCTAATAAAGGTCAGATTTCTTATCCATTTCCTTCATGTAGATGAGAAATGTAAGGTTAAACAATTAGCTATTTATATAGTATACAGCTTGGATCGTAATCACTAAGTGGTGTTTGGAGTCAACACTCAATACTATTAACCTCTAATGAGATGACACTTTAAAGCTCATATCACATACAGTTGGGGGAAAACAGCCAACATGTACACATATACACACACACTCGTGCTAGAAAAGCAGCCAGGGGGATTACTTTTCTAAAAACTTCTAAGAACTTCTAAGACATAGGTACATCACTTATCATTGTATATGCTAATAAAGAATTACCCTCAGTTTAGCTGGATAAAAATTCTGCATTTTAAGTTATTTTGAAAATTTGGGCATTATATGTGGGAAAAGATGGTAACAGAAATCAGGCAGTCTGTAATTACATGTGGAAAAATAACTATACTAACTGTAAATCTAACATACTACAAGTGGCCTGCAAGACTGCACAACTAAGCCAAGAAAATTTAACCAAACATTCCTTGAAATATATTATATTTGTATAGAAAAATATGATATAGAAAACTATGTATATAAGATAAAATGTTGCTATGACAAAAACCTCTAGTATCTAGAACAATATATTTAAAAAAATATCTAACGATTGTTAAAATAATCCCAAAATACACTTGGAACCACTGCCACATTCTCTGCTGACATTATTTCAATGACTTCAAAAGAAGCTAGGCCAGCAGAGAATTTGTTTCTTACAATTTTTTGAACAAAGGTGAGAATTAATTCCTGCAATGCTGTTACCAGACAGATCAATTTTTCAGTTTGTATATACCTTAAGAAAACACAGCTCTAAAGACTAAAAGACAACTACTAAAGAGAGCTACATAATATGTAACATGTACCTTTTCATTTCTGGATGTAATTCAATTGAAAGTTGAAATACAATTAGTTAGTGGCTTTAATAATAATATATCAATGTTAGTTTATCTCTGTTTAGGATGATTTTTCTGGGCATTTCTCAATAGATTGTATATAGTAATTTAAATGTCATTTGAGAAGTTTTTGGTTGGTTGGTTTTACAGCTATGGCATGAACTTTTGTTTTCTCCTTTTCCAGTATCTATGCAGAATTTTTATGGCAAAACTTCAAATAGTCCTGCAGCTTAGCTACAAAAAGACCTAACCCCCACAGAGTACATTCCTTAGCACAAGCCTACCAGCTCTGAAAGGCAAATTATTCTATATGGAAAGCATTGGTGTAAATGTGATCTGAATAACAAATTAAAAAATAGTGGTTCCTGATGTAGATATCTAAAGTCAATAGGCTTTTCCTGATCAGCCTCGCTGCTACCTAGATTAGACTTCTGATAGGCCTGTAGCTTCCCTACCTGCTTCCTGCCAAAATCTTTTCTGACTCACAGAAGCAGGGACATCCTTCTAAACCTTCAGGAGTCCTATCTGACAACTATTGTTTAAAATTTAGAGAACTTATCAGAATATTGATTTCTCTGAAATAGAGCTAACATGTTGGAATAATTCGGTTGTATAAATATAATAAGTAGTGGCACGTGAGATCCCCTTGGTTGTCTTATCTGCCCTCTAGCTGTCCTTCTAACAGGCTACAGATCTCCTGTAGGTTGTGAAATACTATGAACAACTACCACACTATGAGATATCAGACTTCAGATGAGACATCAGAAATATCTGATGATCTACTGTATCTCAAATAATGTTAGGTATCTCCTTGTAAACAACACTCATTGTGATATCATAGCTCATGTACCTGCACATATAAGTAAATCTTTGGCTCTAGGCCTGCCTGCCTTGGTTCAATAGCTCTTGCTACCTTATCCGTATCCTAAAAGCATGCTAGTAGACAATGAGATCTCATAAATACGTGTGCTTTTCATGTCCTTTTGCTGAATTAAAATCAGATCAAAGAAAATCTCTGCAATCCTAATAATTAGCATTGGTATAAAACTATGAAAGTATTAATTTCTGATCTTTGAAAAAGTGATACACGTCATGTTAGGTAATTGTTTAGTTGAAAAACTAAAGTGTTCAGAATTACCCGTGTGCCATGATAACTCATTTGTTCCCTTTTTGGGAACTCAACTCATGAACCTCCAGTCATGTCACATCCTCTCATCCTCTGCATTTGATATCCACACAATCTATACTGCAGTGTTGGCCCCAGGACACAGACACTTTTAATTTTCATTTTTAGACTGCAGGAGAATCTCTGCTCTGGTGCCTGGAGCATGTCCTCCCCCTCTTTCTTCACTGATGTCTGCAGCACTGTTGAGAGAAACATATTTTCACTCCTGTCCCCAGCTGCCGTTGCACAACAGTACTTCCCCCTTCTTAAATACATTATCCCAGAGGCACTGCCACCTTTACTCATGGGCTCAGTCTTGGCGAGCAGCATTCCCTCTTGGAGCCAGCTGGCACTGAGTCTGTTGGACACTGGGGAAGATCCTACTCAGTTTGCTGCCCAGTAAACATGTAAGGATGTAACAGTAAATGCTTTACTTCAGGGAAATTTCTATCCTTTATTAAAATCAATGCAGTCCTTCTTTCCTGAGTTTTTACTGAGGTACTGTATTCACATAATATTATGTTTGTTCCTGCAGAGAATTTTGTTTGGGAAAGATCTCAATATATGGCTACTTCCAAACTTCC
>VZTT01032788.1:1233-47816 GCA_013400855.1 Buphagus erythrorhynchus | reverse complement strand
GGGAAATTACATTTATCGAGTTATCTAAAAATTACAAATTCAGAAATTTCATTTGTCAAAATGTCATTAAATGTCGTTAAATTCGTATTCACACCCTATTATAAATAATATTATTATATGTTATTCACTAACCATGTCATTTGACACAACATTTATCAAAGAAGANAGGGAACTAGAAGACTGTGCTAAAACTTTAAGTCTCTTGGCTGCCAAAACTGCAATCACAGCTTTTCGGAATACATAAATCAGGCCTTGGGATCTTCTTTTCTTTAGCTTTGCTTCATCTTGACTGTTTTCCTTGTCATCAGAGAGAGCATGAACTAGGGTCCTAATCTTCTGGTTCACTAATTCATAAATGTTCACCTGATCCTGAAGAAGGTCTCTTTGGGAAGAGATAGCACACAGTCGGCCATACAGAGGATACAGGGCACCTGCCAATAGTGCACAGGCTGCCAGGAGCGAGGAATGCTCTTTCTGAAACTGTGTTAACATCTTTTTCACCGAGATGCTTTCCAGAGCCAATTTCTCTTGACTCTTTTCAAGGACATAAATTTTTTCCATATTTTTCTCTGCTGTTTCTTGGTATTCCTGAGACAACAGGGGGGAAAAAAAACCAAACAAAAAACCCCAGAAGAAATATTAACAAGTTTTTTACTTAACAAAATCATTTTCATCTAGACAAAAATAAAAGAAAATAATTTTTTTTTCTTCACATTCAAGTAACACACCAAAGGAATGAACATAATTACTAATGATGATGAAAGTATCCTAATAAACAGTTAAACAACCAGATATATGAAAACAAACAGTATTAGTAAAGTTTGCACAGTCTTCAGTTACAAATGGATTTGTGGTTCCTGATGATAATCCTTAGTACGCCAATAGCCTGCACCTGGTTGTCCACAATACAGTTCTATGAGTTGACTTAAGAGTAAGCAATTACATGCTCCAATTTCAGAAAGAACATCATTCTACAAAGCAGAGATAAAGTTAGTATTAAGGGAGAGGAAAAAAATAAGGAAGGCTCTGGAACATAAACATAGACAGATTGGCAGCAGCTGGAAAAGGGGAAGTAAAGGTGATCTCTTAATTACTTTGTAATCAACCCCCTACTTATATATTCACAGATTAATTAGGTCTCATACAGAACTGAGTTTTCAAAAGAACAGTGTAATATAGATGTTTTTATTTTGCCCAGTGTCATTATAGATCTATTTAAGTTGCAGAACATTTTTTTTCCCTCTAAATGCCCTGAAATAGAGAAAGAGGGAGATTCAAAATAGCAAACTCGTATAGAGAAATGAAGATGGTAACAAGTCAGGAAGTGCCAGGACTACAGTTAGACGATGCAGTACTGGAATAAAAACACTATGCTGGGAGCTCTAAGTGACCTCTGAGACTTAAACTAGGTTCTTGATGCATGAGAGCCTGCTGTGATCAAAACAGTGACTACATTTAAACAGGCTCCACCGGTATAGGGAGATAATAAATTTTAGGCACTGTTCACAAAGAACGTATAAGCTCAAGTTAAATGCTAATGCTTCAGCTACAATCTATGGCCACAAAAAGGCAAACATGGATGGAATTACAAGCCCATATGATGAAGAAAACTGAAGAACTTGTGCTAAGTTTCAGATATCTCTCTTAGAGCTATAGACAATTTTGTTGAACATGGAGTGACATTATTCCTGTTAGCAGTGGTCTAAAAAGAAGCAAAATGTTATCATCCAGCCATATTCTCCTGTGTTCTATTTGGTACAGGTCCGAAACAAGTGATGAGCAGAGCATCCTAGTTTCTTTTCCCTCCTCCATTCTGTACAAAAAGGAAAAAAAAGAATATACACAGCTATCCCTAGAATGAAAATAAAATTTTTCCATGCATAGAGATGTACCCTAGTCAATTCAAAATGTCTTTGACCAAATAAATATTTTATATTTTTTTAGGAAGGGAAAGAATTTGTAATGCTATTAAAATACAAGTGATACAAAAATAGAGTAGGCCACTAAAAGATTTAATTTCAAAATGCAATTTACAGGCCACATATGTCACTTTACTATGCTGAAATAAAGTATGAACATGGACAATACTTTCAATGCTACTGCATTATTTACAGTGTTTTATTTTTATAGATAAAAACCCTGATAGCATGACTGGAAGGAACCGAAAAGGTAAGCCAAATTTAGAAAACAACCAATGGTTTCTGGCCATCACAGGTGAAAGGCCAATATCTAAGTAAACAAACTGTGATCCCTACAGGGCTGTTGGACCGCAATACCAACATTCAGTGCTCTTGCTAATTAAAGTGGGGTTTTTTTATGCTTTTTGTGATATAGTAACATGCAAAGGGAAATAAGATAACCTCTGGAAATGGAAGTTTTGCAAGAAAACAGACCTTCTTTCTTCTACTGGCTAATAATTTATTTTGCTATATCAGACACTGTTTTTAGAGTTTTCTTTAAAGCCTAAAAGCACAGTTCTTGAAAGAAACATGGA
The DNA here is from genome assembly GCA_013400855.1 of Buphagus erythrorhynchus. Lineage (NCBI taxonomy): Eukaryota > Metazoa > Chordata > Aves > Passeriformes > Sturnidae > Buphagus > Buphagus erythrorhynchus. The sequence continues at coordinate 45,322 of VZTT01032788.1, read as the reverse complement.
CTTTTCCTCCTAAACATTGGCAAGCTGGTTTCCTTTGGTGTTTGAGCTCTGAGGGGCACCTCACTGGGTTGCAGAGCTTCATCAATTCCAAGAACCCTTAACAAAAAAGCAGGTGCTATTAGCAAAACTTTTTTCATGCTTCTTATGACACCCTTACCCTTTATTCTGGCATGGAAACAAAACTGAAAACTAGAAATATAATGACACAGAGACTTCATAGGTTTTTCTTTCGGAGCTCTGAGCATAGATAGCAGTAGAAGGGGCAGGGCCCATCCCCACATGTACTAAAATTGCCCCCAGGGAGGGCATGCAAGCAGGAATGTGATGAACAGAGAGGGCAAACAGGGCATGAGCCATGAGCCATGGCACCATGACACTGTTTGCACAGGCAGGGCAAGCAGGAAGGGCACTGAGGCACTGCTAACTCAAGCACTTAGCTCAGTTGGTGATCTTCAGTCTCAGTGATAGAGCTCAGGTGTGGTGTTTGTTTGGACAAAAGTTACCTCCCCTGTGCACACCAGAAAGGATGGGGCAACCCAAATGGAGTGCCCATGAAACCATGCAAGAGTCCAGGTCTCAGGCTGCAGGGAATGATGGAGCCTGGCACTGCTCTCAGGGCAGCAGAGACAACAGCTGTGTGAGTTGTGATCAGATTGGATGACTTACAAAGCCTGAAGACTAAGTATTAGGGAGTCTGAGGAAGAGACTGAGTGGTGGAGCCACGCTCTACTATATCTCAGACAAATGCACCCACTGTCCACTTCACATGAAGCAATGGATCCCCCACTCTCTCACCACCAGACAGCAGGGGACTTTAGAGGCAAGAGGTGAGTGGAAACAGGTTTCTCCTTGGTGGGGGGTGGCGAGGGTGGGGCAGATGAATCCCCTCCCAAACTACTTCACCTTCCCAGGTGTCCTTATACAACAGTTATGGGGCCCTGGAATCTCAGAATCAGAGAAATGAGAACACGGATGAAAGTCCACCTAGGCTGGACTGATTGCCTAGGACAGGGCAGCCTACCCCCTACATCATGACCTTCTCAATTAAGAAAGATAGAATGGTAGTAGTAATTGGTGATCCCCTTTTTAGAGAAATGGAGAGCCCAATATGCTGACCAGAATTAACCTATACAGAAGTATGTTGCCTCCATGCAGCCTAGGTAAGAGACAGCACCAAGAAACTTCCCAGTGGTACAGCCAACTGATCACTACCCATTACCTGTTTACCAGGTGAGTAGCAACAAAGTCCCAATAAAAAGGCCGTGAATGTCAAGAGGGACTCCAGGGCCTTGGGATAACTTGTCAAGGGATCTGGAGCACAAGCTGTGCTCTCTTCTGTCCTTCCAGTTGCAGGGAATGATGGGCAAAACCCAGGAAAATCCCACAGAGGAACATAAGGCTTCAAGAGTGGTGTTACTAACAGAATTTGTGGGGTTTTGATCATTAGTCAGTTTATATGACATTGAGTCTGCTGACAACAAATGAGAGCCTCCTGCCTCAAAGAGGGAAAAGGATCTTAGCAGGGTTCACTGAAGAGCTTTAAACTAGATTTAAAGGGGGACAGGGCCAGGCTCAACAGAGAAAAGGTGTGGGAAGGGGAAAATTACAGTGACCACCCAAGTGCAAAAGGAGGCTTAAGAGGGAATGCCTCCAGAGTGTACAAGCATCCGAAGACGTAACCAGAAGACAGACTATGCACCCACACTGGGATATCAGCACAATCAAATACTTCCATGAAGTGCCTGTATACCAATGCACACAGAATGGGGAACAAACAGCAGGAACTAGAGATCTGTGTGCAGTCAAAGAACTCTGACCTTAGTAATTAGAGATGTGGTGGGAGAGAACGTATGACTGGAATGCTGTAATAAGGGAAAGACTATTTAGGAAGAAGGTGAGGTGGTGGAGTTACCCTCTCTTGAAGCAACACCTGGAATGTATAGATCTCTGCCTTGGGGTGGATGATGAATGAGTCAAGAGCTTATGGGTCAGGATAGAAAGGCAGATCAGTAGGGGTGACACTTGTGGGTGTTTGCTACAGGCTACCTCAACAGCAGGAGAAGGTGGATGACGTCTACAGGCAGCACAAAGCAGCCTCAGAGTCACAGACACTGGTTCTTGTGGGGGACTTTAACTACCCTGACATCTGCTGCAGAACCAGTACCACGAAACACAGCCCAGGAGGTTCTTGAGAAGCAGTGATGACAACTTTCTGTCACAGGCAGTGGAGGATCCCACAAGGAATATTGCGCTGCTTGACCTCATACTAACAGGGAAGGCCTTGTTGGGGATGTGAAGGCTGGGGGCTTCAGCATCAGGAGAAGAGGAAGCAAAGCAGCAAGTAAAATGGCAACCATGGACTTCAGGAGAGCTAATTTTAGCCTCTCTGGGGATCTTCTTGGAAGAATCCTATAGGAAGAGCCCCTGCAGGGAAGAGGGGCACAAGACAGTTGGCTGATATTCAAGGATAAGTTCCTCCAGGCTCAAGAACAACACATACCAACACATACCATGCCCAGAAAGTCAGGCAAGACAACAGACTCGCATGATCAAATGAAGAACTGTCATTACCCAGGCAGGAAATACACAGGAGATTGAAACAGTGTCAGGCCACTTGGAATGAAGATAGAGGTCAGAGTAAGTAGAAATGACACAAAGAAGGTCAAGGTGCACCTGGAATTAAATGTGGCCAGGCATGTCAAGGACAACAAGGGAGGTGATCTTGCCCCTCTACTCTGCCTTAGTGAGGCCACATCTGAGGCCTTCTCCAGTTCTGGGCTCCTCATTACAAGAGAGACACGGAGGTTGCGGCGCAGGTCCAACAGAGGGTGACAAAGGGACTGGAGCATCTTTCTTACAATAGAATGAGGGAGTTGGGCCTGTTCAGCCTCAGAAAGAAATGACTGAGAGGGGACCTCATACATATGATCTCCCACAACATCCTTGCAGGTAAACTCAGGAAATGTGGGTTAGATTAATGGACTCTGGGGTGAATCTGAACTGACAACTGCAGAGCTTAGTGGGTTGTGATCAGTGGACCAGAATCCAGCTGCAGCCCTGCAGTCAGTGATATTCCCAAGGGTTGAATCTCACTGAATTTGTTTATCAATGACCTGGAGGAAGGGATCAAATGCACCCTCAGCAAGTTTGCTGATGACCCTGGGAGCAGTAGCTGATCCACCTGAAGGCTCTGCTGCCATTCCATGGGACCTGGATCAGCTGGAGAGTTGGGCAGAGAGAAACCTAATGAGGCTCAACAAGGGCAAGTGCTGGGTCCTGCACCTGGGGAGGAACAGCCCCAAGTGCCAGCACAGGCTGGGGCTGACCTCCTGCAGAGCAGCTCTGTGGAGAAGGACCTGGGGCTCCTGGTGGATCACAAGTTTTCTGTGAGCTGTCAGTGCCCCTGTGGCCAGGAGGGCCAAGGGTATCCTGGGGTGCACTGGGAAGAATGTGGCCAGCAGGTCCAGGGAGGTGATCCTGCCCCTCTACTCAGCCCTAGTGAGCCCACACCTGGAGTGCTGTGTCCAGTTCTGGGCTCCTCAGCACAAGAGAGACAAGGAGCTACTGGAGAGGGTCCAGTGGAGAGCCACAAGGATGATCAGGGGTCTGGAGCTTCTCTCTTATGAGGAGAGACTCTGAGAGCTGGGTCTGTTTGGTCTGGGGAAGAGAAGACTGAGAGGGGATCTCATCAATACATAGAAATAGCTCAGAGGTGGGCATCAGGAGGGTGGTGCCAGACTCTCTTCAGTGGTGGCCAACACTGACGTTGGATGAGGAGCAATGGCCAAAAACCAAAGCACATGAAGCTCTACCTCAACATGAGGAAAAACTTCCTTACACTGAGGGTGGCAGAGCACTGGAACAGGCTGCCTGGGGAGATCATGGAGTCTCCCTCTCTGGAGACATTCATAAACTTTGATGCATTCCTGTGTAACTTGCCCTAGATGACTTTGCCTTGGCAGGCAGGGTTAGGCTAGATAATCTCCAGAGGTCCCTTCCAAACCTAACAATTCTATGATTCTGTGATTCTCATCAGTGTCTCCAAGTATCTAAAGGGAGGGTGTAAGTGAATGGATCCAAGTGGATGGACAAGAGGCAATGGGCACAAACTGACACACAGGAAGTTCCACTTGAAAAAAAGGAGGAACTTCTTTTCTGTGCAGTGACCAAGCACTGGCACAGATTGGCCAAAGAGGTTCTAGAGTGTCTCTCACTGGGGACATTTAAGAACAATCTGGACACAATTTTGTGCAAGGTTCTCTAGGATGACCCCCTTGAGCAGGGAGGTTGGACCAGATGACCCACTGTGGCCTCTTCCACTCCAACCCATTCTGTGATTCTGTGAGTCAGTGATTCCTGTAGTTCAGCTGTTTTATTTTTCCAAATATATATACATATATATATATACAGCTATACCTATAACCAACATCAACAGTCCTGTCCTCCCTTTGCTGTGTTTTAAGTACATGGACCAGACATGCCTACCAAAGGCGCCTGGTAGGTCAGGACCAGCACAGTTACACACACTTCTCTTCCTCCCTTTGCACTGATTGTAATGACTTTTCATGTAATTGCCATATATCCCATCCTCTATCTCATTCACCTGCCTTGCTGTAAAAGGCCTCCAACCAAGAAAAAAAAAAAAAAACAACATTTTTTTTCTCCCCAGGGGACTTTTTCCTATTCCTATTTAGCAAACCTTTTATTTTTCCATTGAAATTGACATTTCAAAAGTAGTTACAGTATTTTTCTCTTCCAATATGTTATTGCATATCAGAACAAAACCCTTCTATTTTAAGCGGTTGCCACAAAAAATGGGGACAGATTAATAAATGTCTATATAATAAACAAACAACAACTGTTAGTTAGAATTCAGAAGACATTCCTATGAGACTATAAATAATAAATAATTTGTGTGAGGCAAAGGAACAGGCATAGCAACATTTTCAAAATGGCACACTATCAAATCAAGAGGACTAGACTCCTGCTGCAAAAGGCAAAGAAAAAAATGTGCATTTTAAGCTCCATTGACTCTCCAAGCATGGAGACCACTGACAAAGAGTGGTATATACAGAGTGCCTTGTTTATTGCTGATTGGTGATAAGGCTATTCTGGGAATTTCTGTCCTATAGAAAAAAAGTAAAACTGCTTTCTGGTTACACCATCCATCTGACCTACAGTACCAGCTGTGAAGTAGTACCTGTTAACATTCATAGATCCTGCTGTGGAACCAGGGACTCTGAACAGTACTGGCTGGGGACAGAAGCAGTAGAAGGTGTCAATGCCATAAAAAACTTCCAGATTTTGCAGCATTTTAATTTATAAGGAGACCATTCTGAAAAGCCCTAACTCTCTACTGCAGTTCTAATAAACCAAAACAATAATTTTCAAGATGTATTACTTATACTGCTGTGTAGTTAGAGCTCTCTGTTAACTCTTGAGAGTGTCAATTGACTATGGTTTGCTTTCACACACATGTCAACAATTTGAAAAACTAAAGAAGTCTCAACACACGACCTCTGAGGAGAAAATATCTAGAAGTAGTCATGGAACACTGGTTGAAGACAAAGTTACAAATAAAACGAGGCATCCTATGATGTACCATTGGGTTGGTGCAGGACAGCAAAAACCACCTATCTTCCCTTTTCAGAATGGAACTAAACCCTACAAGGGGTTATTTCACTAAAATGCTTGCAATTAACACTCCGATCTTTGGATGGAAAACGTAGCAAATTGCTGCAGTTTCCTTGTAGTGCTAGAATGTCCTAGAGTGAGGAGACCCCCAGATGTACAATGAAATACTGGCAAATTGTATTCTACTTGCACTGATTATATGTTTCCTATAAAATTTAATGAATAAAGCTTGCTAAAATAGTAAAATTTAAATATTGCATTCTGCATCTTTATGTAATCACTGGCAGTCGGTAAATCTTAAAGATCCTTTGAAGACGTTTTGTAACTTGTGGCACATTTTTCCTTGTTTCCTTTGGAAATAAGGCTATGATATTAGTCTGTCTGCACACTTCTGATCAAACAAAACATTGATCTTGCAGACAAATATGGATGGCTAACTTGCTCAGAATCCAATAGGTAAAATACAGTCGAGCCAGGAAAAATGGGCAATCAGGACTAGGACAGCTCTAACAGTAGACATTTATAGACCCTATGGATGCCAGGAAAGGAAAGGCTTAATTTGGTATTTGCAAATTGAAAGTCAGTCACAAATTATAAATTGAGAAGAAATTAGACTGTCTTCTTGGCAGTTTGACACTGTATGGTAAGGATGACAAACTGGAACATGAGATGGAAAAGAGATTATTGAATCATCTAAGTGTACAGACATTGCACTATGTAGATTACAAAACTACCAGCTTACACTCCAGCATTACATAACCTGTGTTAAAAATACGCCCAGATGTTTCTAAGGGAAAATATTTTCCTTTTCGTGATTAATTAACCCTGTACAGCAAGCTGACAGGTGAAGTTTTTTCCAAAAGACATGCCTAATACGCACTCCACAAAAGAGACACACATTTTCAGTACATGTTTTACATCTTGTCTATACAATTCAGCTGCAGAGACTGTGAAGTTCAGCATTATCCCAAAGAATGGTGCAGTACTGCAAAGCACCTATTCTTCCCAAAACACTACAGTTTTTAAAGACATGACCCATCATCCATAGGAGGAAAAAATCTAAATTGTGTAACTCCACTTTTTCTTTAGGAAGGAAACGTAATTTTTAAAAATAAGTTTCCTTATTCCACCATTCTTTTTGTTAGCAAACGAAAGCCATAAGCTGAAACTACACAATGTTGGGGAAATTTATATAAATCTGGATGTCACTTATTCCACTCATAGTGATGTTTTCAGCCTTGTAATATCCAATGTGAAATGTAAATATCAAGCAAAGAAAATCTAAAAAATTACTACTCAATCCTAAGAACTCACCATAAATTGCTTTGTAAAAAGAATATTTCATAAATGTATTTTTCAGCACACAAAGACTTCCAAGACTAAAATCTGAGTCGAATATAGCTTTCTCCAGATGAAGTAAGTTGCAGGTAGCAGTCACAAGTAACAACGCATACCTTATTTCCACAATTTCCCAACACTTTTCATTGAAACACATGTAAACAAATGTGATTGAAAAGATGGTGAATGGTGGTTGTAGAATAATAGTGAACATCTTAATTGCAAATAACTTATCTAACAATCAGTGCCAACAGTTTTACACTTTTGACCCACTGCTCACTGTATCATCTGTGTATCAGCATCCTCTAATACTGTTGAAATCTACCACTGCTAATTGGTTTTTAGGGTCAGAATGTATATACCTGAATTTATCCCCAGATGACACCATTTTACTATAACTCTACACAGTCTTTGCAAAGCATGTCATTGAAAAAAATCACTGCTGCACTATTTAATTCTTAAACCAAACAAATTCAATCTTACAGCCTTAGCATTCTCAAAAAAAAAAAACCAACAAAAAACAAATCAGTAGCAACTCTAAGCAAAATTAGGCAATTCAATTCTAGAATGTTTTAACAAAGACATTTATTTCTTATCATAAATTAATACTAGCACGGAATTTGCAGTGTTTTTTTTTAATTTTAAGCAACCTTAAACTGGATAGGGGTTCAAACTACTGAAATAATCCATTAAATATTTACAAGAAAAAAGAAATCAGAAGTTCATAGCACCATACCTGTGCCCTTGCATGAACTTCCCCAAGGAGAACTGAGTACTGCTGTTCCAGATACTTTTTTTCATTCTGCCAACAGCTTGCCTGGGCTTTCATCTGTTCAGCCATTTTCTTAAAAGCATCTTCCTGGCTCTGCTGAAGCTCCTTCATAGCATTGGACTTGTTTTTACAAACATATTCCAGGTGAGATATCTGTATGACAAGCATTTAAAAAGAAAATCTTTTACTTCTCTAAACATGTTTTTACTTTATCATGCATATCAATTTAACCACAAATAACCCCAGTATAAAATCTAAACTGTAATTTTTTCAATATATTCATTAAACCAAGTAAAAGCCTTTCATGACAGATTATTTGCTTGAGTTGTGCAACAAAATGAACAAAAAATTGGATTCGGTTTTGCCACTGTTGTACCATATTGCAGATATTTGTTGCTCTCTTTGTTGAAAAACTGAACTGGACACTTCTATGTATCTTTTTTTTTTACACAAGTACATTAAATCTTATGTTGCTGACGTACCAATCTGAGTATACCAGTCCCTTAGAAGTTTGCAAGAATTGCAAATAATATGCAAAAAAACAGTCCTTAATTTAATTTTTGTTTTAGTGGAAACCCAAAACATTCCAGATACTATTAAGCATTAAAAGAATTTCAGGACATTTTAGTTTACAGAAGTTGTTTTCAACAAGCACAAACGGATTCACTCCTCTGTGGATAACTTTGGATAACTCTCATGCAAACTAAATGGAGGAATGAATCAAGGTAAAAATAATCTTAAAATACACCTTATTACTAGACAGTATCAGCAAGCTACTTTTCAAATATATCACACAGAAATGCAAGAGAAAAATTTTGTTTGCAAGAAAGGGGGTACGACACAAGTGTCATACTATTCAAAATCCCTGAAAAGCTGGTAANACAGAAATGCAAGAGATAAATTTTGTATGCAAGAAAGGGGGTACGCCACAAGTGTCATACTATTCAAAATCCCTGAAAAGCTGGTAAGTACGTGAAAAGAGCCCTAGAGACCTCACAGTCAATATCAATAACCATATTAAATTAAAAAGCAAGAAACAATATGATAAAACACCCCTAAACACTGCCAATAATGTTCACTCCCTTCTCTTCCACTCCCTTTCCTGCTTTTTTTCGAAAGTAAAATAGAAAAGTACATCAAATGCTCATAATCCAGATTTTATCCTACCCCTTTAGTAAGGGGGTAGGTCCTACGGACTGATGGGGTATTTATTAAATGATGGCCAGAGTTAAAACAATTCACTGTAACCAGCCCTGCATCTTACTCAGCCCAGAATAGTGGTCACTCCTGAAGATGAGAAATGTCAAACAAAGATTTTCCCTTATTATGTCTCAAAAGATGTCAGACAAGTTCCAGAGTTGCTGTACTAGTCTGAGGATTGACCTGATCAATGGGGCCAGAAAATGAACTGAAATTCTAAAGAGTGACATATATTAGTCTGTGGAGTAGGTTTAATTTATTTAAAATGAGGCCTTTGCTTTCCAAAAAATGCAGAGATTTCTGGAGAGAAAGGCCACATAAGCTTACTTACATTCTTAGGGAGTATAGCTCCTCCCTACAGCAAATACTGACATGTTTTATAAAAACAGGTATTTTCTATTTGCATTTTTTTAATATAATTCTATAATCCATGAGTTACAATTAAAAGAAAAAAATACACTGTCATTCTTTCAAATAGTACCTCTGAATAATAAACATATAATTTAAAGAAGATATTCCTTGAGTAAGTGCATTTTGTTTCAGTTTTATTGTAAAATAAAGACTTGCTTTATTAGTGTAAATGACTAAGTTCTTTGAATTGCTTCATCAGTAAGATTAATTTATTTTCTTTTAATTAGGTCCCTGTGGCTAATATTGGCTAGTACTATTAGCATGTCCTGCACTGAAAGTGGAGCTTTGAGACTTCATACAGACTTCAGTCACATTTACATGCCCACAGCAATGGCATCAAACTGAGTTGTAGACAAGCCATAATTAATGGTATTGAATTATTAACGTACAAATTCTTTTTGAAATAAGATGAATGTCAGTCCTTTTTAATGATACTATGATGTGGACAAATGTCACTGAATTTAATAGAGGTAGCTGGTGCCTAAGGACACTTACCTTCTCATTAGCCCTGCTGAGGTCTGAGATCAGGGCATCAACATTCTCCTGCAAGACTACACAAAGCTCAGGCCAAGAGAATCTATCTAGGATGCCTTCTGGTTGTTTTATAAGCACACAGCCTGCTATCAAATGCTGGTATAAGCTATGAAGGAAGGTTAGTTTCTCCTGAAACAAAAGCAAAAATTACATGTCGTATCTGAAGAGTGTTAGAATTGAAAGACAATTCTACAGACATAGGCAGTCTATATGAAAGACATAGGCAGTAATATAAACTACATGCAAGTGAAAAAATGCCCAAACAGCTCATTCTCAAACCTTTTTCAAAATTCCACAATTGCTAATACTTGCAGTCATACATATTAAAGTGAATGTAAAATAAAGTTTTTACAAAATGTGTCTATTCAGACACGATCTATAAATAACTTATATAAATACAGAACAGTCCTGCTGTCATCACAACCACTATCTACAGTGGTAGATAGAGATAAAAAATTCCATGCTATTAATACATGCTATTTATTTATTTATGGTAAAACCTCCAGTTATATTCAAACTGTACCCATTTGCAACAACTGCAGTGCATGCAGAAAATTCTCTGATTGGCTTGGCAGCACAACATACCATTCATACAACTATCACTCTATAGTCTTTTTAAAATCGTTTTTGTATGGATCATATGTGAGACTAAATGGCCAGATAAAATAGGCTTGTAGCTTATTAATTCTACAAGCCATGCCTCATTCATTTACACTGATTTTAGTCAGTAATACAATAAACTGATGCAAGTTATAAATAAACTTTAGCAACAATAGCATGCCATAGAAATTCCATCCTTAATGCTTTTAGTACAAATATGCAACTTAGCGATTTTGATTACGACAACAGTAGCAAGCTGTACCTCAAAAGTCACAGGAACAAAGTCTGTAAACTATTGCAAAAATTCCCATTGTTTTCCAGGGGTCTTGGTTGAGGTTTTACCTTAAGAAATTACAGATGGCTGAGATGGGAAACTAGGGTTTTTCTGAGCCCTTTCCATTACACTTAGGTGCATTTTCTCACAATTATTTGATGGTATTTCAGGCAATTAAAAATAAATTGTAGTTTAGTTAAGTTTAACTTTGCTTCTAAAATCTACAAATTCCCCAAGGAAAATCCAGGGTGCCACCATCATTACATTTTTGTTTGAGCTGTGATAAAACTAGGAAGATAATTATCCATTTGGCATGAGAAACAGGATTCCAAGACCCCAAATCAATTCACACATGTTGAATGCAACCACAAGGTTGTAGACATGCTGACTTTACAATATAGCCAGACTTCTAGTTTCCTCCACTTTAATCATTATCTGATGCGTGTAACAATTCCAGCTGCTTCATGTGGACCCCATTTAAATACCAGACTGTAAAAGAGGTGGAAAGAATGTTTCCTTTTTACTCAGTTGGCATCCATGTCCGAATTTGTGGAAGTAATGAGCTCAATATGCACAACAACTACAAGTTATCATTGCCATTGCTAGTACAGAACCGCTTTATTGGGCGGAAAAAGCAACAAAATTAACAGCTGTTAATACAAATAGGGAGAGAGATAATAGTTCTGAAATAAGACACTGTGGATCCATTCTCACATATAGCACACCACAATTTGCTAAGAGATAAAAAGTAAGAATTTCTAGGTTTTGTGGTATGCATGCAAAACTACCTCAATTCCATATTTGCTATCAATTGCCATGTCGATCAGTAATTAACACATGATAATGACAGAATTATATGTTTCCATTGTAAAACATTTCTGTTAATTTTTAATTTGAAAGAAAGAAATAATTGTTCGTCAGGCATAACTTTTTAAATAAACTCTGTTTTTCAAAAATTCAAAATACTGGAATGATTAAGCTGTTAGTTCTGATACAGAAGACAGGAGAATCAGTATGTCCTGAAATCCTGTAGATATTAAACACATATTTCAAAATACATATCTTAAAATCGTATTTTAGGGATAAATCTGTTAAGACTAAGAGTAACCATCTGATGTATGTAAATGTATAAAGCTGAGATTAAATAAAGACTCTTTGACAGTCATCTTGTCTCTAGTAATACCTCCATATCCTTCTGGTAAGCCTTGGTAAGCTTCTGGATTTCATTTTCAGATTCTGTGGCACGTACTTTTTCTTTCTCCCAGCATTGCTGAACATCCTGTAGTTCCATTTTTAAAGTTTCTATTAAAGTCTCTCTGTCTGCACACTTAGCGTGCAGATGGTTTAACTCTTTATTGGCATCAGCCATGTTATCCTGAGCTTCCTGAAAAACAGAGGAATGTAACAGAAAGGCTGGTATAAACATTATAAAATGTTACCTTAGTCAAGTGCTCATCACCTGAGGAAAGAAATAGTCATATAACCACATGTATTCACAAGACTCCAAGCTAGGTGGACTTCATCTTTCAAGAACAGAATTTCAAAACTGGCAATAGGCCTCTTTCACATCTTGCACTGGAAATTCATCTCTGACAGGTAAAGGCTCCATGATGCAGTGATCTTCATAGTCCCCTCTTACCCCCAGAAACGAGATGCAGAACACAGGCATGCAACTTATCTTCTGCAGAGTGCAAAGCTCTCAGAGCTATTCAAAAGATACATTATTTTCTAAAGTGAATCCCTGATCTGTTTGAGCCGAGTCTGCAAGCAACACAGCTGCTTCTGCCCATGTATTCTTTATGCGCAAGATAAAAAAAAAAGTGTATTCTCTTTGGAGGCTTGACCATGGGAAATAAGTAATATTCAGAAATGGTGATAAATACTATTATGTTACCAGCACTAAAATCTCACCAGGTAAACATAGAACTTAATACACTATCGCTTTTGAGGCAAAATATTGTGCAGTTACACTGTATTTACAGCACTGCTAAAGTGTGCAAAAGGTCAAACTGAAAGCATTGTTTATTTTTCATAAAATCACAGCTTCATAAACCATAAAATCATACAAAAGATATTACCAAATTCATCAGAAAATGACATTTTATTCTTCTAAATGAAAACATTAAAATATTAAAGAAACTGTAAATTTCTAATACAAATGCTTTCAGACGGATCTAGATTTTGATCATCTACACAATATTATTACCAAAAATTTAGAGAGATTGAAAACCAGCATACTGCATAAAACCCTCCGTGTGCAGCAAGCTCAGTTTGTGCATGAAGAATACAAGTATCTCTTGGAAAGGGTTGCAAAATTTTTAGATGACTTTAAAAGGTGCTGTAAGAGAAGCAGACTCCCTAAATCTTTTAGGCATAAATTAGTAAACAAAGTTTGTAACAGGTGATAACACATCACGTACAAGTATTCATTAATGTGAAGATTCAATGAATGTTACACAAAAAACACTGCATAAAACATAAAGCAGCATATCTTCAGCAAAAGAATCTGAAAAACGCTGGGTTAACAGACATTCTATTTTGGCAGTAATACAATACACTGCTAGTTGGATGATTAAGTTAAAACACAACCTCAGGACTTGCTCACTCCCTTGACTATTGGTTTAACCAGACAGGACATTACAAAAGTGGTGTCAGCCAAAAACAGAAAAAAAATATTGTTCCAAAACTAAAGGAAAGAGTGTTTTTAGCCTAGGCAACTTTTACTCCAAGAAATGTTAGGCTGCATATTTTACAGCTGTTAAAGACAACTTGATGCATCACATGCATTGGCCTTTCTGATAAACACAAACAAAAAAATTAACAAAAGAACAGATTTTTAAAAGAATGAATCTTTAATAAAATATATCTTCATATGCACAGAGATAAATTCTCTTTCCCCTTTCTTGAGAAAAACAGTTTAAAAAAGCTTACTGATTTCAATATAAAACAATGCTTTGCAAATTTATAAATGTATTTTAATTATTTCAGAAGTGCAATCATTGAAATTATTTACTTTATAGTGAGAACCAGAATAAAGCAGCGTGGTTTCACACAAACTTTGGTCAGCAGAATACAATGATATAGAGACTTACTCTGATAAGAAAAAAAGGTGCTTTTAATCCAAAAAGACACTTTTTGCAGAACATTCAAATTTTATGCTAAATTCATTAAACCATACCTTAAGGTCTTGTCTTAAAGCACACATTTTCTCCTCAGATATCTCAAGTTCCTTTGTCCCCCTTTTACACAAAGCCTTCGTTTTCTCAAGCTGTGAAAAATATGTAAAAAAGCTGTGAAAAAACAGTCTTTTACAGAAAGGCTGCAATGATCTATTCAATATAATACAAAGGAAGAATTTTGTATATGAAAGCAAAAAACCAAAATTTCTTTCCATTCCTCAAGGAGCTTTTGTACTCCATACAATCTAAATAGCATGCCATTACAAAAACACTAAATAACTCTTTTATAATGATTTAAAACAAAGAGTAGTGGCAAAAATCCCAAACGGAGTCCATTCTTACCTATCCTATTAACTCTCAAAATATCGGACAAAAACACAGATTCTGAAATGCACTTGGAAGCATAATAAATTCAGATAATGATCTGGGGAATGGCTTGAGAAAACAAGTTTTCCAGTCGGTGGCCATTTGCAAAAATTATCCAGCTACAAGCGTGATTCTTTACTGAGCACTGGATGGTACTCACACACCAAAAAAGTAGCAATGTTCCAAAGAGGCACAGTGACTACTTTAGGGTTAAAAGCAACCATCTCAGAGGTTACTTAATGTGTACTGAGGTACCATCATGTATACCAGCTTCACTTTCCACTTTCAAAAAGGATAACAACATATCAAAATAATCTATCTTTGTTTATATGATGATATTGCTAACACCTGCCATTTAAGGAGCAACTCAGAAACAGAGTACCTCAAAATGTATTTACAAAATGTATTAATTACATTTTTAAATGTTTATTTTTATATTTTGAGGTCAGAAAACCTGGCAGAACCCTTAGAAATAATTACAGTAAATTAAAGAATGCTACTGGAATATTTCCAGTCTTTTTATTGGTTTACTTGTCCTTTCCCTCTCCTCAAACATATTCTGGTGTTTGGACTATACAGAAAGTCAGAAGCTAGTTATCTACAAAACCCAAAACACTTCTACACTGTACAGTCACACAAACTAACTCGATCTTTTAATCTAATGTTTAACACAGTACGTTTAAAATGACACATTACAAGTTTACCAGCATATTTCACATATACATACAGGTGTACACAAGCATTAAAAATTTCACCAGTATGTGGGATCTTGTTGAAAATCTTTTTATAGAGAGAACCACTAAAATTTGCTTACTGTTGTGTTGCTTACTAAAACCCTTCCTTATTGTGTATTGAAATATCCTAGTTTTATTGCACAGTGCCCTTCATAGTCCCCTTGTGCATTATTGTATTATTAAAAAGTTTTATTATTAGACATATCTCACACATAAAAAGCCAAAAGCAGCATTCTCTGTGGGGGTGGGGGTAATCAAGAAGGACAGAACACTGCCCTTTCTGTGCACCACGAAGGTGCTCAGTGATCTCTGGCTCCATATGACAACTTCAGGGTCAGTCACACACAGTCCTACTGGGAAGTCTTGTGGCAGGTCATCTGTTGGTCCTGCTCTGCTTGCGATTTATTTTCCTTGACAGTTCATTCTTCTTTCTGTCAGAACACTCTCTTTGCTTTCTTAGAAGCCACCCCCTTGGTCTCCCCACTGCTGTCTCTGGCACCGTTTCACAACAAAGCACATCACTAAGCCAAAGCCTGCTGAGTCGACTTTTCAACTGCGCTGCCTATCACGTGATGCTCCTCCTCCCAAATAACAATTCGCTGTGGGTAATATGTTCCTAGTTACTCTTCAGCTTCCAGACTTGGGTCTCAGAAGAGTTTCATAATGACTATACACATCAGTTCTCTTATCTCGCTGGGAGAGACTTAGCAGTGCTTGCTGTTTAAAAAGTATAATTGTTTCCATGGTCACTTATTTTTGTGCCCCTTGAACAAACTCAAAGGTCTTGTGGGAGACCATTCTTTTCCCAATAAAAGCGGCAAAGCTGATATACTTTTCTTTTTTTTTTTTACTTTTTAATTTTTTTTAACGTGTTGA
The DNA here is from genome assembly GCA_013400855.1 of Buphagus erythrorhynchus. Taxonomy (NCBI): domain Eukaryota; kingdom Metazoa; phylum Chordata; class Aves; order Passeriformes; family Sturnidae; genus Buphagus; species Buphagus erythrorhynchus. The sequence continues at coordinate 29,404 of VZTT01032788.1, read as the reverse complement.
GTGACTAGCTAGACTATGCATTTGTCAAAACAAAAGACAAAACCTAGAAATGGAGTGCTGGCACCTTTACAATCCTACCACACCTTGCCTTTCTGTATTTCCCAATTTTATTCAAAGACTAATCACAAATTTGTACAAAAAGTTTTAGTGGTGGAGTTAAGTTCTTTCTACAGCCTTTAAAGCCACAAATTAATAAAACATTTACACCCAAGAGGAGTAATTTAGTCAGACTAGCAAAACACACAATAAAATAAATGCAAAACTGTAACTTCCCAGTCAGTGATATAAAAGGACAGTAGGGCTGCATGGAAAACACCTGATTTTTTTAAGGGTAAGATTCCCAAAATTAAAATATTCCTATTATTTTCTTAGATAACTTAAAGACAGTATTCTAACAGTCCTATTTTAATTGAAATTATAGCAAAATAGCTCCCAAAGAGAACCTATTGAAAACACACTCTCCTTAGAAAATCACACCAGTTTTACAAGTACAGGGGAGCATGATCATTTATATAACTGACAGTAGTGACTACTGAGGCTCAACCATTGTGTGTTTAGGAACACTGCAGTATATGCAGCCACCCTCTTATATCATTATCTTTTAACTAAAATCCTATATACATGAACGGCTTGTTATCCTAAACGTTTTTTGAAAATAACCCCAAAGGATTGAACAAGAAAACCATTTTAAACTAGAAAGACAAAAGACTGTTCTCCCTGTCCCCACCAATGTGAAACTTCACTGTAGGGCAAGCTTAGAGAAATAGTAGTGACAGAGATTTTTTCTTTGGGCATACTTGAAGCTGTCAACTCAACATTCCCACTCCTCTGCTATTTTTTTTACAAGCAAAGTGTATGTACTGCTGCAGGCCAAATGCAATACATATAGAGCCAAACATTGCAAGTGTTACCTCATTAGACATATCTTCCAGCTTGTTCTGGTAAGCTGTCAAGGTACACCTCAAAGTCTCAACGACAGAGCAGCTCAGAGGTTTATCTTTGTCCTCACAAGTGCCTGAAGGAAAACACAGAACGAAAATTAAGCCTTAAAGCCACAGAGAGAAAACTACTCACCCTGGATGCGAGGTATTAGAATTAGTTAGAGCTTCAGTGACAATACAGACCACTGAAGAGCAGCCTTGTTTACCATGAAAGATACAGCTGCATAGCCATGCTTTCACAGCAAATATACATGAAAGACACTTATATAAAAGCTTTAATACAAGATATAGAACTTCAAATTCTGGATTACATTTATACCTAATGCATTTGGTATGCAATCTCACATATTATTTCTACTGTGGTCAAGCCTGTGTAACTCAGTCAGACAAGCCAACTTCAAAACCACACAATTATATACTTTGAAAAATATGTTGTCTGAAAGTTAAGAATGTTACACTTTTCCTGACATTATTTTGCTGTTGTGACTAAGCATGCATAGTAATGCAGTACTTAATTTACTTAAAGCCTTACCAAGCCAAAGATCACATGATTATGATATGCTTGGAGAGGACTAAAAAACATTTGAAATTATCTTGAATTTTATTCTAAAGGAAATGACAAAAAAAAAATATTTGTCTGTAGAGTCCTATATAACAATCCAATTATAAATCTGAGATATCCATTATATACACACTACAGAGATTTATTAAACCTTTAGATTGAGACTTCTGATCTTGTTGCCATAATTAGGGACATATGAACAAGTCTGACCATTTCAAAGTGCATAGAACAATGTGCCAAGGAAGCAAAACAACACTGTATTGATTGAGATGTCACAAGATGTCAGCTGATATTCAGTTTCCAAGAACAAACTTTTCTTTTTTTCCTGATGTTAAACCACAGTCATGCTAGATCATTTATAGACCATTCTTCTCACCATTATTTATACTCCTAAGAAGCATTTATCACCTACTTTGTAGCAAATTATAGACATGTTCTATAAGAAAAACTATCTTTACCAACTCTAATAGCAGCCTTATTTTGCAAAAGTGAAAATATCTGTGGCATTTTAAATCCAGGAAGGCTAAAGTATCATAACTCCCACCACAACTAAACCATGATACAGGTGTTTATCACCAGTGTCATTAAGCAATTTATACAGAGCGGCTCATAAAGTCAAATCAGATACTAAAGTCTGAGCCTTTTCTTCGGCTCTCCATAAAACTTTATTGGCTAGAGGAGGTGCACTTACATACTTGCAGGGTGTTTTTTAAGAGTTATATAATTAGTGTCATCTAATAAGCACAATATTCTACTAAGGCATTGTACAAAGATGATGAACTTTCTCCTGTAGGCTACAGATAAGGCATCAATAGAACTCAGTGTAAAACTTTACTTTAGTGCAAAAGCCAGAACATATTGCCAACTGCCATTCAGAAAATTCTTTCAATTAGTTAGCCTCTTCTCTCCCAACTTTTGATAATACCAGAAAGTATAAAGTGCTATTCAGGCTGGACTAGGTGTTACAGCCAAAGTCCCACCTAGTCAAAGCAACAAATATTTGCAAGATTGCTTTCAGTAACAGGAGCAAAATCTGCTTCACAGCATACACATCCCAGTGACAGATCCCTGCTCTGTCTTATCAGCCACTCTACCTACTTTCCAGAGTTTCTAAAAGTCTATAGAGTCAGAGAAAAGCAAGTTTCTTAATGACACTTCAGAGCCCTATGAATCCTAGAGATATTCCAAAAAACAGTGTTACACTTCAAACCAATCTAAGAAGAACTCATAAATTCTGATCTTTTTTGAGAAGTTAAGATTTCATATTGAAGAAAGTGACAAGCATCGCTGTACTATAACTTTTATCACATAACCACAGCTATAGCTGTGCACAGAGCTCCAGTCCAGTCTTCTCAGTTACACAGCCAACCTTGCACTACTACCAATTGTAGGAACATTCTGCATTAATCTTGTTGCACAAAAAAATAAACACTATTTTTCATACTTGTAGCTCTTGCAAAGTAGTAATACACAATTCTCATTCAGTTTAAAACAATACCTATTAAGTCAATCCAAGAGTTATCTTCCATGCCATAGATTTTGTCAAACTGTCTAAATAGTATATTTTCATATTTTAAGTCCCAACCTGCAATGATGTTACTAATATAATGTTTGCAAAAATTAGAATTTTACCAGTAAACTTTCCATGCTGTCATTCCTTGCCTTTGCTGTAACCCTATTTCTAGGCAGCTCCATTTGCCAATAGAAATACCAAATTCAGCCTACCTGCATTAGCTGAAAACAAATCTATGGCTTTAATGGTTCCCAAATGTTGTCTGTCTTTATACAACTGTGCAGGAGACAGGCAACATAATCTAAATGCACTCTGTTGTGGCAGAAGCACCACGTCAGCAATGAGGCAAAAAACCCAACCCAGCACTTGAAGAGTACTGCCCAAGAGTCTGATGGAAGAATTTGAGGAAAATGCCAAGTTCCACAGGAGTCTTACAGAAGCATAATAAATATGAATAAACTCTTAAACCTGCTGTTTCAGACTTTCTGCTAGCTGTACTGGGCCAGGGTAGCAAAGAGTTAATTTTCTTCATAGCAGCTCATATGGTGCTGTGTTTTAGATTTTTGACCAAGACAGTGAGGTGGCCTGTACTAAATTGTGATGCTAACTCAAAGTAGCTAACACTCTTAGAACTTTGCACTCATCTCACCTTTTTTTCAGATTACTACAACCACAATTACTTTTATCCTGAAGACAAACATCGCTAAGAACATATCCAGTTGCTGAATAACTGCAAAATACAATAAACTGAAAAGATACAAAGTGAATTCATGCAAATGGACCAATAAGAAAACAATGCTCTGGAAAATTTATAAAGGACACTGGAAAAGGAGAAGACATGGATTTACGCTTGTTATTTTGACATGCATAAATAAAAAAAAAGCTTTCTAAAACTACTAAAGTTTTAATCTGTATTGGGTTTGCATGGGCTGGTTTTTGGTAATGGGGGGAGCTTCACGGGTGGCTTCCATGAGAAGCATCCACCATGTCCAGCAAAGCCAACCCGTGGTAGCTCCTAAGATGGATGTGCCACCGGCCAAGGCTGGGCCACTTAGAAATGGTGGTAACGATTCTGTGGTAACAGGTTTAAGAATAAATCAAAACAAATGTTGTGGTGCAGTTTTAATCGTCACTACAGAGAAGCAAGAGTGAGAATTGGTGAGAAGAACAACCCTGCAGACACCAAGGTCAGTGCAGAAGGAGGGACAGGAGGTGGTCCAGGCAGCAGAGCTGAGATTCGCCTGCAGCCTGTGGTGCTGGCAATGGTGAGGCAGCTGTGCCCCTGCAGCCATGGAGGTGCACAGGGATGCAGAGATCCACCCACAGCCTATAAAGGAGTCCCGCACTGGAGCAGGCGGATACGTTGGATGAGGTTGTGATCCTGTGGGAGGCTTTTGGAGAGAGGGCCCCTGCTGCCAGGCTGGAGCAACCTGTCCTTGAAGGACTGCATCCCATGGAAGAGTGACCCAGGCTGCAGCAGTCTGGGGAGGACTGTTGCCTGTGGGATGGACCCACATTGCAGCAGTTTTCAGGGAGCTATTGTNGGGGGGGGGGGGATGGTGGTTTTTTAAAGGTTTGTTTCACTTCTCTTTATCCTGCTCTTATTTTGTTAGTAGTAAGTTCATATCTCTAAATTGAGCCTGTTTTGCCTGTGATGGTATTTAATGAGTGAACTCTCCTGGTCCTAACCACAACCCATGAACCCTTCATTAAATTTTCTCTCCTCTGTCCCGCTGCATGAGTTAGCAGCTTTCATAGGTGCCTGGCCCAGCATCAACCTATGACATAATCTTAAAAATATAGTATTATCTTCTCTTTACTGTACAGCCTAATAATCACAGACTAATCAGCACTTGAATTAAGGGGCTGGATCTTTAGTGTTGGATCTTTAATACTGATAGATTTTTAAGTAGATATCTCAACCCCTTGAGTTCAGTGTTCACCACAAGAACAAGAAAGACTTCCCCATCAGCTGTGGCTCATGTAGTCCCTCATCTAGTAATTAGACTATAAAGATTTATTTAAGATTTTTACTTTTATTGGCACCTAGGCTTTCCCATTTCAAATATAATAACAATATTTTATAAAATTTTTGAATAAGTACTATTAGATATAAAAATTTGTAAGTACACCAGAGAAATAATATAATAATGCAAAAGCATTAAAATTAAGTTTCAAACTTAAAAGCACAGCAAATATGTAGAACAAATGTCTTAGTCAATGTCTATTTTAATATTAAAAGACTGTAATTGACTGTAAAGACTCAGTTCACTGTAAAGTCAATCCACTGCAAAACTCAAGTCTCCTATCTGCCTCAAGAGCCTCTTCAGAGATGCTAAAGCTTGAAAAAAACCCATCTATTTAAATTAGTTTAAAAGTTTACCTCAAACAAAACAAATTAATACTGAAGGTACTGTTATTGAATTTCTAATATTATAGAAACAAGTCAAAGCTGTTCTCAGCAAGGTTTACTGTCCAAAAGACTTGCTGCTTTGGAAACTGCACTTTGGCAGCAGCATCCAGCTCTCCTCAGAGTTACTTAAGTCCTTCTGAGCAAAACTGTGGAAAATATACAGTCTTAAAGAGCTTCTCAACTGTAAACCTACAGGTATTATCATGGTAATTACATTTATAATTACAGAATAAAACTGATACCAGTTCCAAAACAAAAAAGCATATAGCCTATGCAAGGAGATCAATGCATCACATACTTCAAGCTCACCTTTTAAGGACAAGAGAAATCTCAGTAAGTTGTTTCTTTATTGAAATTTAATAGCACTGGGCCCGAAGAAAAAATATTTTGTGAAGATACAAAAAAAATGTATCTTCCTTTAAAAGTGTTTTTAAAGACCCCTTTATGTCTCTCGTTGCTAAAAAGTGCAAAAACATTATACATAAAACAAACCCATTTGCTCTTTACACCGCATTTTACTTGTTTTCTTGCAGTTTACTTTCACTGTAAATTGGAAGCACATTGTGTCTAGTATGTAATTTTTCTAACAGGAATTACAGTTTTAAATTAAGATTTTAAAACGTGTGCCATTTTCAGTTTTAAAAAAATCACTAGCTTGATGTTAAAGTTCTGGTTGTTTGTGTTACCCACTATTTCAAATGTCTAACCAGGAAGCAATTTGTTAAGTCTGATACAATGATTATATATAAAGCCAGGTAGCAGAGTGACAACCACTGAAATACAATTAATTTTAATGAAAACAGAGAAATATTTGTTCTGCATCAGATTAAATGAATGCAACATAGTACTGGTCCACAATCAACTGTAAAAAGTATTGTGTTGCATCATGTGTCCTACACAACCTTTTTGAATATATGACCTTTAAGTTGCTGAAGGTTGCCTCAGAATTTGGCTCAGTTCAGGCAAAACATCTGTTCCCTTTGCAGGTATACTGTAAGGACTTTTTTCTCAGTTGGATTTAGAGCACAGCAAGTGAGCCCTTTTCTGACCGATCATATACACCCCAGCATTTGTAAATCAAGCTCCGGGCTGACAACAGCAGGTCCACAATCCGTCACCCTTTCTCAGCTAGCAAGGCCATTTGACTGCTGTGAGAACTGCTCTTATCATGTCATCAAATCAAAGCATGTTGAGAAGAGGGAATGCAAGAGGCATCTGCAGAATTCCCACAATGTAGTGACTTTGGAACATTGACAGATGCATCTGTCATTTTATACCTTCAACTAACCTGCTGTCCGCTGGCCTGACATAGCAAAGCTGTCCAAGAGTAACTCCAGCTCTCTCATGTTGTTTTCATACGTCTCTGTTAGAAAGACCTGGTGTTTCTTGGCCTTTATTTGACAGGAGGAACAGACAAGACAAGAGGGGGCGGGGAAAGAACACATTAAAATAAGTAAACAGAAGAAATACACATCACAATGATATACTTGCTCCTCTTTAAATTTAAATTTCTGCTATATTTCTTTTTGTGTCTTTTCTCGAGCCAAGAGACCTAACATGACTTAACAAGTAAGAACCCTGTAACACACAACATAAAACTAAAGGATTTCAAAAGCAAAACAAAATAGGGTTGTTCAAAAACTTAGTCCTCATTATCTTCTGCTTTAGAAGTATCTTAATGGACATTAAATTCTGTCCATCTATGGAAGCAATGAAATCTATTGTTACACCCTACAAGGGCATCCAGAAAGACACAAAACTACTGGCAGACAGGCTAGAAATCCATGATTTGGCACTCAGTCAAATCCCACACCTATTCTCATTGCAAACCTGCCTACTTCAATTGTTAGTATGTTCCATGTTAGATAGGGATTTCTTCAATACCAAAAACTCATCCTTATACATGGAACATAAAGCTACAGAATTCTTAGCCCCTATCACTGAACTTTCTTAAAGAAAGCTGTTACTTAAGTGCAGTCCATTGTTCAAATCAGGATATTAAATTTTTCAAGGCCAGGAAAGTTCTACATTAGACTTTTGAAATCATACAATAGAAAGACTATACAAAATCATTCCTTCAATTTATATCTGATATTATAACTTGCAGTTTTCAAAGACATGCGTCTATAATTTCAGACAAGACCAAGGTTCGTTCAGGTATATGTAGTTTTGACTTCTCAAGGAAATGTATGATTTTAGCTGCTGTCTGACAAAAAGTAATATATTTTCTCAGCAATTTAGAAAAGTTAAAGGCAACAAAGATAAACTAAAATCAACCACCCCTACCCACCACCCCAACTCAAGAGGAAATTAGATTTAAGTAACTTCACAATTTTCTTATGACAAAGGTTATGGTCAAAGATGTCTCATGACTACTAACTGCTCAATCTATTTCCATTCTAAATGGTAACACATATTTGTGTAATTTCCATTTCTACTTGGTAATGGAAAGTTAACCTTTTTTACTGAGTAAAATTCTACTGTCTTCTATCATATCTAGAAACTGTTGCTTTAGTAATGCTTCACTGCATGTCAAAGAACCCAGCAATTTCTTATGTATGGGAAACATCCTTCCCAGGAAAACTGCTACATACTGGTAGCATATAACTGTCAGGATAAAAAAAACAAGAAATGCATTTAATTCTCTGCAGTCTTCTTCACCATTCAGTTTAAATATTTTATAAATTTGCTTTACTCTTTCAATTTTAATTATATATACTGTATATCAACTAATATATTATTCATATGTGTATTTCAGTGTTAGGTCCCCTGCAGCATTTACACTATATTCCTTGTGTGAGAGTTTGTACAACACTTCATAAAGAATTTCCAAATCACTTCTATATATTGAAAAATAACCAAGGTTTAGTTCCTACTCCATAAAATTATCTATATAAATAGAACTTGTAAATGTTGAGATCCACTAAAAATATTTTATGGGATGCAAGCACGTTAAAGTAATTTACTCTCATGTACTGACATCAGCTCAAAGACCTCACAGATCAAAAATAAGAAAATATAATACTATGAAAACATCACAGTAAAATAAATACTCTTTTTACATAAAGTACTCCAGCACAGAGAAGGTGAGACTAAATCTTCCCAGGAAAAACATTTTCCTATGGAAAAGTAAAATGTGAGAATTTTTTTCAATCTTCTCATTCAATTTTTCCATTTTGTTTCGTTAATTTACCATAATTTAGTCAGTGTGTACCAGTTTATTCAGCCTTCACTGTTTCACTGTGCTTTATTTGCTAATTGCATCTACACTTCCTAAGTCAATTTTAGTCCCTTTTTCAACAGCAATAAAGATCAAAAGGAAATTACTTAGACTAGCCAGTCTCTCTACACCTGAACTGCAAAATATTTAGAATCTTTCCTTTCTAACTTCTATTTTCAATCACTGTCCCCATTATAAGAAATTGAAAGAAAAGAACTACTGTAAATTACACGGCTAAAAATCCAGGCACAGTCCAAAAGGATTTATTATTGATCTGATTTCTTATGTCTCACTGACAAGTATCTAATAAGAATGTATACAGTCATAAAATCATGAATTTAAGCTGACAGGACCTGTGGAGGTCATCTGGTCCCACTCCCCACTCAGAGCACAGGATGGTCAAAGTCAGGTTAGGCGGCTCTGAACCTTGTTCAGTCAAGTTTTGAGTATCCTCAAAGTTGACATTTCAACAGACCCTCCAGGCAACCTGTTCACAATATCTCACAATCCGCATTGTGAAGTTTTTTGTTTTCCCCTTACAGGTAATTATAACTTTCCTGTTTTCTCTTATACTTCCAATGCACAGATCTAAGGAGAACGTAGCTCCATCTTCTCCACAACCACCCATTTGATAGTTTACAGCAGTAGATATTATCTCCTTAGTTTTCTTCAGTCTGAACAAACACAGAGAGTATGCATAATGCTTTACTTTGAAAACAAAAATGGACTGCATGAGTATAGAGTCAAACACAATCTGTCAGCTGACAGATCAACTGTTCCAGGAGATGCGATTACAATCCTTCCCAACAACTCCATCCATCAGCATGTTTTGCCATTCCTGTAGAGCTACTGGAGAAGTACAGGTGTAAATGTTTCCTAGGTTATTTCAAAAGGGAAATCAGTTGACAAAATTGCTAACGCTTTTACATAAAGAGAGTTTGCTTCACAGACCACATTAGTAGAAACAGGTGGAAGAATATTTGTAAAGTAAGTCTTCTGCTGACTTTGCTTGACTTCCTGTACACCAGAATGGATCATTCATGACCTAGACAATGATCCTTGAAAACAACCTTGAAAACCAAAGGCGAGGTCTGTATGGATATGCAGGAACTTCTGACTAAATTCAAGTATTAATACAAAGCATAAAAAAGGTTGTTCAGACATAGTAAACTTGGAAAAATACAGATACACTGTTAAAGCCTAGAGGGATACATTTAGGAATGCGAAAATCCATCTTAAATTGAATCTGGCATGGGATGTGAAGAGCAACAGTAAAAGATTTCTGAAGCAACTGGAAGTGAACCAGATTTTGCAGGTTTTATATCACCTGCAAAAGAAGGACTAGGCAAAATGGGGGCCCATTGCTAATGAGGTAGTGATCTGGTGACTAGGAAAAAGCTTTCTCATTGCTTTTTTCATCTCAGCCTTCACTGGAAGAACCTGCCCTTGGGAATTCCAGGTCCCTGAGATGAGTGAAATTTCCATGAACATTTGAGAACTTAAAAATTCTCAAAATATACTAGAAGTATTTCCCATACTCTCTGAAGACAATTCCCTTCTTCACAATATATTCCAAACTGAAGGCTAAGAACCTAACAGCATGGAGAAAAATCATACTTTCTCAACCCAGAACATATGCTATATTTTAGCATACAAAATCCTTCCTTGAAACAAACTTCATATCCTTAAAAAAGGCTCCTATTATCATAAAACAACTCTTGAGGACAAAAACCTTTCAGTAGAAAATGTGCTTGGCAATGTTTCTTTAATCACCAATTTCAAAACACAATGGAATTTTTAAAGAAATTAAAGAGAAACCAAGCATTTTTCATTAAAAATACTGTAGACTCCAATGAGGAGAAAAAATCTTTTCTCCAAATACTTTCCATCCTTATATGTAAATGAAACTTGAACTATTTGGAAAACCAACTGCCTATAAAATTCTTCCACTTACTGTCAGACTTGTGTTAATCTTCCAGAAAGGTATTTTTATTTATCTGGACAAGTTCCTACTATCTTGGTTGTAGACATATTTTCCTTAACTACCAGTATTCGATTTTTGTTCCTGTTTCCATATAGAAATGATGTCCCATTGTTTTTTCAGCATTTTGTAAAACCCATGGCTGGCTACAATAAATGTAAACTCTATGCACAGTTCCAGGACAGCCCACAGAACTTGATGTTGCAAATGTGTATCTGTATCTCAACTTCAATTACTTTTAAAAAATAAACATGTGGGCAGGACTTTGAGGCCCTACCTTAACAAAACCACCGCAGCAGTACGCAGGGTATTGTACAGCTGTACAATGAACTGCCTTAATTCCTGAGGAACTTTCTCTACTTTGTTTACAGTTACAAGGGGTTCCTGGGGGTCTCTCTTGTACATGGACTAATTCACTCACTCGGTCTGCAGTACAAATTCCAACTGGCAATGGCAGAGTACGAGCCAAATCCAGAACCATCCATATAGCCACCAAGGAGCAGCACGTTCAGATACTCCTTGAAAAGCGCTTCTGTAAATTCTTTACAAAAGTATCAGAATGTTTACCAAGCACGGCCTTGGGGGCAGCAAATCAAAGTACTTACAGAAATAGAAAAGACTACTCCCCAGTTCACAAAAGGTTTTACTCAAGAGATGCGCTGTAAAGCAGAAAAGTGGCACAAACTTTTCAGCAAACAGGCATAAATTGTATTATAAAGAACAAAACAAAACAAAACCATCACTGACAAACTCTCTCCTTGGGCTACTACTTATTTTTGCTCAAGTTATCAAACTATTGAATACTTCTTTTATTTTCTTATATAAACTGGAATATTCAAAAACCTATAGAAGAGTCTGGCCACATGTAAATTAAATACAATCTCTCAAGAAATTTAGTACCTCAGTCTTACAAATTGATCAAAATGCTCAAGTTTTATTGAAACAATTTTTGTCCCATAAAAAAAGATTTGTAACAACTTTTGGTGGGAGAGAATGTTATGAAGTGTCTCTTTGGGTTTTAGGGTTTATTTTTTTCCAAGCCAGAGAAGATTTTTTGAGAACTGCAATTTTAAATTTTAGATGCCTGTCGTTCAACACCAGGACATCACAGCTTGAGTGACCTCTGCACTTCCTAAATAAATTACAAAATTGCTTTGTTTGCAGAAGATCATTTAAGCATATGCCTCAGACTAACTAGTCTTCTTACATTAGGACAATAATAGAAGTAATATCTGGGAAGAAACACTCTCCCCCTACGTAAAGGCAAGAAAAAAAAACAAGGTAAAACAACACTTAACAATCATTAGCACAAAATTAATTAAGAGTGTGTATCAGGACTGGGATTTTTACTTTTTTTTTTTACTGAAAGAAACTGTCCACATTAAATTGCCTAGATAACATTTACATCTTTGCCATTCTGTACCAGTTTCTACTCCGTATAAATTGTAGAACAGAATCATAATCCTCAGGGTGCTTCATTATCTGTTCAGTCAATTTCTAGGCAACTTCTGTTAAAGAACAATGCTAAATGTGTATGTCCTGGAACTAGATTCTCAAACATTTCTATTCTGACATTCAGTGTATGACAATCTACAAGGCTTTTATGGACAGCTGAGATGCAAACAGAGCATGATTTCAGACATGGCTGTAAGAGACTTACATGCCATGGGGGAAAAGACAAGCTGTGTGCAAACTATGACACAACTTATATACAAATTATGCTATTTCTGATAGAATCTATAAAAAGGGGTGGAAATGAATACATATATCTTCCAAATTAAACAAATTTATACTAAGATAGAGTATTTTAATTATTTCACTTTAATTACTTCACTAATACGCATTCTGGTGAACTGGCAAGTTTCCCAAATTTCAATTTGCATTTCTCATAAAATAAAGTATTTTTTCAATCATTTTATGAAGTTCTAAATCATCTGTGAAAACAAAGAACTTAAGGTGAAAAAACGTTTTCCCTATCATTATGTTNACTAACTAAAACCTCTTAAAGATCCCTCTTATTCTTCCCACGGGGCAGAAATACTGCAGGGGTTGTTTCAATTTAAACAAAATGTAAAATCACAATGCTGTCTTTCTAAATTCCTATTCTTGAAACTAAAAATTTCTAGAAACTCTAGCTAGAAATAATGACAAGCTTGAGACCAATTTCCTCAAGTAAACATAATGTAAATATTGAGAGCTTTCTCATGCTGAGCATTCATAAGCAATTTTGTTTGATAGTAACAGATCCTATTACATTTGACCCATGCAAGTTTCTGGCAAACTTCAGCCACATGCTGATATTTAAAATTACAAGCAGAATAATTACTTTACTGTACATTCAACTGATCCATTAAGGAAAAAATACCCACTTTTTCATATAAAGTTTCAAAACAATGTACTTTGTGTATCTTACAAATACTTTACAAACAAAACATAACAGTATGTGAGAAACCAACTTAAGATTACCAGACTGAAGTGGAAAAGACATATTCAGGATGTCTAATAATAGCACAAAATATAAGAAAGTAGTTAACAGATCAACAAAACAGGAGGTGGAAATAAAGGGAAGAGAACGCACTGAGAATTTCACACAATTTTAGTATAAGCAAAGGGAAGCCTAATAACAGCATATTGAATGTTATTTATACTTAGTTTCTGCTATAGCTTTCTGCTTTTTGACTTTGGGAAGAAAAACAACAAAAGAACTGTCCATACTGAGTAAACAAGACCACACACAGGCACTCCTGCTTCCCAATCAAATACAAAAGTCTTCAGGAAAAATATAAAGCCATCCAAGGTGATAAAAATCTAATCTCACAGGGGACCATTAGTACAACTCTTCAGAAAATGAGTATTTTTATTACCTGTTCAAGACAGTCTTGTGGCTTGAAATCATTCCAGTAAAACAATTAAAACAACCTGCTGTATGAAGAAGACAGTTCTTTCAAGCGGGGCAATCTATTTTCTTTTAGTTTCAGTAACACAACATTCATTTTGACTACATCATTTAATATTGTTGTCATAACCAAAAAACCTGAAACATTAATAGAATTTTGTTCTGATTTTGTGTCAGGTATAACATACATTTTACTACGGAATTTTTCTTTGTATTTTTTTGTACCTGATAAAATTATTTTTTCAGGTTGACTAAGGCAGCAAATGTCTTTTAATACTTTAGTGCTTGTATTGAAGAAGCTGTGTCATCCCATAGGAAAATTTTAATTTTAATTAATTTTCANAATTATTTTAAATTTTTTTTTAATTTTATTTTTCTTCAGTTTATTAATTACCAAACTACCTGGGAAGTGGATAACACTAAGACCATGGATGGACTAATTCCATCACCTGAAGAGTAGACACCAAGAAATCTGAAGACTCTCTGATGCAGATCTATACTCCTATATACTGAATAGCACAATGCCTGCCAGTAGCAGGGAAGAGATCATGGTAATCTCCTACACTCATAGATCCAAGAGAAAGCAAGAACAGAAATTTATAAGCTCAGAAAAAAAAATGAAATACTGGAAATGCTACAATACAATGAAGAGAGAGAAGGTTTTCTGGATCATAGAATAACTTGATTTGGAAGGAACCTTAATCTAGTCCTAATGCTAGACCAGGTTGCTCAGAGCCCCATTCAAACCAGCCTTGAACTCTTCCAAGAATAGGGCATCCACCACTTCTCTGTTATGAGAGCAACCTGTTTAAGTGCCTCACAACTCTCACAATAAAGAATTTTTCCTTATACCTGATGAAAGCCTTCTTTCAGTTTGGAGCCATTCCGCTTGTCCTATTACTACATGCCCTTCTGAAAAGTCTCTATTCATCTTTCTTGTCAGCTCTTTTCAGTTACTGGAAGCTCACAATTAGGATACCCCAAAGCCTTCTCTTCTCTAGGCTGCCTTATAACAGAGCTGCTCCTGGTGGCTTCCTCTGGACTCTCTCCAACAGGTCCATGTCATTCCTGTGCTCTGGGGACACCAGAGCTGATGCAGCACTGCAGGTGGGGTCTCACCAGAGCAGAGCAGAGCAGAGGGGCAGAATCCCTNCCAGCACCCCCAAGCCCTTCTGGGCCAGGCTGCTCTCAATCTGCTCATCCTCAGCCTGTGTTGACACTGGGGGTTGCCCTGACCCAGATGCAGCACCTTGCAATTGGTCTTGGTAAATAACATGAGATATTCATGAGCCCACTTCTCCAGCTTGTCCAGGTCATTCTGGATGGCATCCTATCCTTCAGGTGTGTCAACCGCACCACTCAGCTTGATGTCATCAGCAAATTAAGATATCCTAAACTTTTTGCTTTGACCCTCCTGCTATTAAAGGGGATGGCAAAATTGATAATCAAAGTTGGAGTGCATAGAGACAGTGGGAATGCACCAACTGGTCATATAAAAGGAAAAATATTTCAGAAAATATTCCTGTAAAATACATAATATACGACAAATGCACATCAATCAANGTGGATAATTGAGAGAATGCCCGTGGGACAGCACTTCAGGACAAGTCCCACAGTTGGTACCAGATGTTAATCTTAATGTTATTAATTCCATTCTATTTTGACCAAGTTATCCTGAGAGAAAGTCTCCCTAACTGAAGCTGACACATTATTTTGTCACCTTCAAAGAAGACATTTTCAAACAATTTTTGCAGTCAAATGCTTGCACTAAAAACATTACATGAAATAGAAATAAGCAAGTCTACAATGGCAACTAATCAAGCCTGAGAAAAAAAAGCTAGGATAGTAAGATGGAACATTCCTCACACAAAATCCTAATCCATATCTACAAATTGCCTTTATTAGGAATGCAAAGGCTGGTCACTCTTGACTCATAGCCATACTTTTAAAATAATTGTTTTCTGCAAATAACTCCTCAATTAAATACTTGGTGTACCACTTTAAATGCGTTCTGGAATTAGCTTCTCCAGTATCTTATTCATATTTACTCTTGGTTCACAAAACAAAGTAATTTAAATAAAAATCAGAGTAATGTAAAGTCACATTTATTCCATAGCTCAGCACAGCAAATGCAGATTATGTTCAGAGTACGTTTAAAAAATCTAAACAGCGAGTGCAATAGGCTTTTTGTCTTACCATTGCAAGTTCACTCTGTAATTCTCTGCAGCTTTTTTCAGCATTCCCTAGTCTCACAGAGAGCTCTATAATTACCTTCTTCTTTTCTTCAATTACTTCTTTCATTTGATTGTTTGAGGAGAAACACTCTCTTTCTAATCTGGAAAGTTTCAACATTAGAACATTTTAATGAAAGACACTTACGTCAAATATTCTACATATTTTTAAAAGACAATCTGGGTATCACATTATGTTAGCATATCATATAACTTATGAAGCTGTTTGCCTTTTTTTTAAGTGAAGAAACTTATATATTCCTTCTAAGAAAAACTTTTCAGTTATGGTTATGGTTTTTTCCATTACCGAGGTTTGTGTTAGACTTCCAGTCATAAAAGAATTTGATCATTTGTATATGGACTCCAGATTACATGGAATAAACAGAAGTCATCATATTTTAATTAACACATTAGTTCTCTTCAGAAAGATATCACATCTTGCATCATCATCACTAATTTCAAGTACAAAGCTTGCTCCTCAAGTTTCCACATACCTGACTATATTCTTACTCTGGTTCTGGCCAAAACAGGGTTAATTGTTGCAGTAGCCAGAAGTGGGCATGGCTAGGACCTGGAGGTTATTCTACACCACATGTCATTTGCTGGAGAGAGGGGAAGGGCTCCCCTGTGGGTAGTGTGGCAGAGGGACTGGGTACGGGTGGGGGTTTCCACAGTGTGCAATCACAGATTAATCAATCACTTTTTTTTTTCCTTGTACACTCTGTCATTTTTGCCATGATCTTTACTTTTTATGACTTCAATTCACCTCTCCAGTCTTTCACAAAAGGAGGAAGAAGAGGAGGGGGAATGATCAAGCAGCACATGGTTTGGAGTGTTTCTGTAGGAACACTAAATTAAGAATACCATTCTCAAACCATGACAATTCTACTCAGAATGGCATGATTTCAATAGCAGACGATTCAAAATTTCAAACAGTTCTTGTACTACATCAGTCCTCCTAATATTCAAGAAAACAAATATACAGAAAGTCTGGCATGGATAAAAAGGTGGGTCATGAGAAAACTACAAGGCCAAACAACAGCAAATAGGAGACACAGCCATGGACAGGAAGCCAAGGAAAAATTTTGAAGGATTGCCTAAGTATATAGGGATGGAAAGGAGGTGAGTCAGGAAAGCCACCTTGAATTAACATTCACAGAAGATGACAAAGATGAGAAGGGATTTTACCTCTGTTATGGTAGGAAAGAAAACATGAAGAGACTTCTACACACTCCTATTTTATCAACAGCAGAGAGACAAGGTCACCATATTCCTTACCTTTTTGTCCTCCATCTTCCCTGACAAGGTCTACTCTCAAGCCTCTATGGTCAGTAAAAGGACACAAAAAGGAGAATAATTGCTAGCAATAGGTGAGGATTGAGACTGAGATAACCTGTGAGAACTCAAACCATAGAATTGAAGAGGTCAGCTCACCTACACTCAAAGGTTCTGGTAAAGCTGGCCAATGTCAAAGTGACATTGCTCATTACCATCATGAAAGGTCAATAAAAACTGGGGGAGGGCCCTGGCAAATGAAGAAAGGCAAATGACACACATATTTGCCAAAAGTCAAAAGGAGAAGCCAAGGAACTATAAACTACTGGGCTTCATTTCAGCCCTGGAAGGTTATGAAGCAAATTCTTCTATAACAATTTTCTGGGCTCATGAAAGAGTTTTGAAACACTCAGGGAGGATTTACCAAAGCTTAATCATATCTGACCAACCCAGTTATATTCTATGATAAAATGATCAGAGCTGTGGACAAAAAGAGTGAGTGAGTAGATCAGATATAACTTAATTTTAGCAAGGATTTTAGCACTTTCTCACACAGTATTTTTATAGCTGTTACAACTTAAATCTACATATGTGAATTATAACATTGATAAAAGCGGTTTGATAGTAAAGCCCAGACGGTAGTAGCTGGAATGGCTGTAATACTGTAGTGGTCTGTATAAGATCGGTTTAACAGCTTCATCCATCACCTGGAATAAGCCAAGAGTGCAGTCTCACAATACCTGCAGTGAACAGTGAACTGGGTGTGGGTAGATCATGACACAATACAATTAATACACTCAACAGAAGAGCTGCCATTCTCTAGTCATGGAGAAAGAACAGGCCAGAAAGAGCCTTCTGAGACTCAACAATGATGTGTGCAAAGACTTGAATTTAGGAAGCAAGACCACCCTAAAGTGATGTGGCTCGTAACTGGATAGAAGCTATGTTCAAAAAGAACCTGGTAACCAGGTTCTTTGACACACAGCCACAAATCAGCAGCGTGGCTTATGAGCAGAGATAGCTAACAGCACCCTGGGCTGTATTAATAGCAGCATAGCCAGATCAAGGGAAGTGATTAATCACTTTTTATTTGGCAGTCATTGCAACACATCTAGGATAATGATCACGTTTAACTACATATCCCTCAAAACACAGGAAAACAGTTAGGGTGTGCTAAGGGAATGGTCACCACCATGGTCAGCAGCAGAACTACATTTAAGAACTGAGGAAACTTGGTATGTTCAAGCTGGAGAAGAGATAACTCCACAGTGTATAACAGGCCTCCCAGTATCTAAAAGGAGGTTATCAAGGAAATGCAGTTGATCACTTCACAGCGGTGTTTGTCTACAAGACAAGTACTGAATCCAAAGAGGTTCAGACAAGGAGGAATGTTTTCCAGCTTTACAGAACAGGTTTCCAGAGAGCTTGTGCCATCTCCACTCTTCACATTTGCAAGACCTAGCTGGATAAAACCCTGAAAAGCCTGATCTCATACTTTATATTGGTTTGAGCAGCAGGTTGGACTACAGATCTTCTGCAATTCCTTTCAACCTGAACTATTCTTTGATGTAGCTCTCAGAAGTAGAAACATCCAGGTGTCACTAATCTCTTAGTTTCTTCACCTAGTATTCCTGTCCCCCTAGAACAGAAAGTGGTGCAAAGGGCTCAAAGTTCTTCCAATTTTGAAGCTTTTGAAACAATATTGTCACTTTCTGACTTTAATTCATTTGGTAAAGATTAATGCATTTTTTAACTGAAGGACTGCTTCAGCAGTCCTCCAAATACCTATGTGCTTCTGCATCAGCCTAGCTGATTTTTTGCTGTAGCTGCAGATGTTTACTTATTCTTCAAAACCTGTCTGTTTCAGTCCCCCGAAGTAGCTTCTACTCTCACAGCTTTCAGAAACACAGCAAAAGCAGTTCCAAATTATTCTATGTCATGTTCTCACTCTTCAAGAAAAGTAAATTCACACAGAGACCCAAATCCCATGTTGCTTCCAATTTACATAGTGCTTCTGGGTTCAGAGCTAATTAATAAATTATGCAACCCAGAAAAGCCTGTTAGCTTGGCTTTGGTTATTACAACTACGTTTTTTTCTGAGAAAACAAATTCTTACAGCATTATATAGCTTCCAACTCTGGCGTTATTTACCTACATCAAGTCCAGCTAGAGAGACATACAAGTGTTCTAGCACAACAAATGAAAGTCTTCAAGACTCTCATTTGGCTAAGGCTTAAAGACAAACTCATGCAAGTCCTCCAGAAAAAAAGAAAATATGTTTGGATGCCAAACTATGTCTTAAAAGAAAAAGCCAAGATCCTGACATTGTCTGAAGTCCAAGGACCAGACCCTTCAAAGGTAAGTAGATCAAAGGCTGTTGTATTCTCTCAGAAGGTGTCCGGTGAAAGCAATCACTGATATTCACCAATATTACTGACACTTGTATGCTTCAAAGAGTAAGAAGGGCACAAGAAACACATGAGGCAGTACCTGCCCACCACATGTAATTACCTCAAGGGAACTGAGTAGATGAGTAGATTGACGTCCACCTCAGAAAAAGATTGACCTTCGCTACTTATCTTAATGGAAGTCTGGAAATTTAGGTGTCTGGACTAACAAAATTGTAACAATAGGCTGTTCATGTTTCTTCAACGTCTCTTAACAAAACTACCAATCGTTTTAACTGTGTTTTAACTATCTTAACTTTCATGGAAAGGTTTGCATTCTCTAAGATCACAGAAGACAATTTGCTTTCAAAGAACTCAGCTGGCAGAAGCTGCTAGAGGTAATTGCCTGAATCAACACATGATTGTAGGCAGTGAAAAGTACTGTTTGGATATTAGACAACATTTATTCTCATATTCAATTAACACAGAACAGATGCCTCAAGCAGGCATAAATTCTGTTTTATTCCAAAAAAACAGGATAGGGCAAATTGCCTTCCTGAAAAAGAAACACTAAACATAATTGTCCTGTTTAGAGCAAAAAGGGAAGGCTTTTTAAGGTTCATCTTGCATTTTAGTAACACAAATATTTACTTCTCTGTAAACACTATTTAAATTCCTAAGGCAAATGGCACCATATCTGTAAAAACTGTATTTCACAGACTTAACTACAAAAAATAGACTTATTCAGGTATTTCCTGCAGTAATTCCAAAAAAAGAAATACACTCTCTAAAAAACCTCTTATTTTTTCTTTTTTGATGATAACATTTTTCAAAGATGCAACTTTTGTGGATCAAAATTATCCTAGACAAAAATGCCTTCAATTCTCAAAGAAATATCTTCATAAATCTAGATAAAAGATTCTTACAAGGAACAACATAACTGAATGCACAGTACAATTCAACACCTAACCATTATCGTTATGTTGGTCCAAATAATCTAATACAGAAAAATATCTTTAAGAGTTTCTCAAGAGACTTAACTGGAAAGCTACAACTTGCAGATGTTCATGTTTTTAACCAAATTTACTAGTCTAAAAATTTAAAAACAGATCTTGTGGTAAAACTTGTAAAATTCTAATGATTTGGAAAATACCTAAGCAGATGTTTAAGTTACATTAAAAATGTTGCTAATTAGCTAACCTTTTATTGTCATCTATTGGTTCCCAGAACACATTCAGACTAACAGCTCCATGACTGATTACAGAAAGCCATGTTATGGCAGCTGTGTTGACAGGACAGGATAGTTTTTTCTAGACTGAAAACTACAGTGGTTTAACAAGCATTTGTGAAAAAAAAAGCAGCCCCCAAAACTAAAAAGCCCCATATTTCACTGAGGATGATCAATTTTTCTGGTCTAACATCAATACAAAGACAAACTTTGGAATAACAGATCTTGGAACAAGTGAAGAAAGAACAAACACTGGAAGAACACTAGTTCAAGAAAACTTTTGTAACATGAATTTTTCCGTATTTTCTGGACCACTCAAATATGGGAACCTACCAGAGGGAAAAGAAAAAACCCAGTACACCAAATTAAAAACTAAGAAAACCAAGATGAAAAAAAAGAACCATAGTCCATATGCTCTGTAAGAATAAAAAGTTACAAAAAAAACTCAGTACAAAGTAGCCTGTTATGCAAAACTACTGATCAAACAGCCATTCCTCAAAAGAAGGCTGGTTTGCAAACAAAGGAGTTTTTTTAAAACAAAACAATAAAAACTGAATAAAATATCAAATCAATGGTCTAGGCCTTCTCCAGTTCAAGGAAAGGCAAAGAACTTAGTTATCAGGTTAGTATCATGTATTTACTGACAGAGAACCCATGCTCGCAGCAAAAACAACCAGGCAGGATGAGATTATAGTTTAATTAACTGATGTTATTGTAGAACTGTAGAGAATCTTGAAATATACTTACTCAGTTTCATAACTGTGAAGACTGCAGTCTTCCTGAAGAATCATTTTAGATTACTATCATAATGTATTTCACAAATTTTTATCATAAAATTTGTATCTTTTTCTTTGAGAAAAAAGTTTTCACTTTTTAATGTGACTCTGGTTTACCTAAATGCACATCAGGCCTCTTTTGACCTTTTTTTTAACAAAGAGCTCTAAACACAAGTTTCAACTATATTACTAAAAACATCTCTGTAAGCATGAATATAGGAACACTCAGGCCACAAAATTCCTTTTTTGAAGGGAAATCAGTTTTTTTTCCCTCTACTGCTTGTATGAGCAAGTCAGCACAAATACTTTTATGTACAGACCCCCATAATCCTAGACTGAGAGATGCAAACTCTGTCTTTTCCATCCCACTCTAGTACCTTGAGTCTCTGCCCACAACTTCACTGTGTGCCACCCACTTTATATCTTCTTAAACCCCCTCTTTCCCTAAATTTCACGAACTGCTATCCTTTATTTCACCTACTCATCAGTTCTCTGTCATCCAACACCATTCTTCTCCCAGACATTTTCTCACCCCAATATAAACTTCATTCAGCCAAGGAAGAAGACTCAGTACAGCGTATCCTTTTTCTGCCCAGGGAATATAGCAAGATCTTTCTTCCAGAAAACATCTATTACCATGGACACAGTAGATTGTGCTGAGCAGGAAAGGAATCCCAGGCAATTTCATCTGCTCTCATACACTTCATCCCTTCTGTTTTCATTAGCTAGTTAACATTTTCCACAATCATTCAAAAGCTGAACATGAAGATTCACCACTGTAAATGATACTCAACTTCTGAACAGGAGTCTTAAAGATTGATCTATCTCACTGAAGTGAAAAATAATATTTTCATAATAATGTAAGTGTATACAGAAGAAAAAAATCTGTTCTAGCCCTAGTGCTTTCCTACACTCCCCCCAAACAAACAGGAGACAGGACCTCGCCATAACTATCATTTCCAACATTTTTCCTTTGGCAAATAATCAGTAACAGATCAGGTATTTTCTTTACCCATTCATATGGTTACTGATATGAACCTGCTATTAACAGAATACCAGGTCTGAACTTCAGGTTGGTTCGTGAAATTGCATCAGATATAATTGTTTTATACTGACTGAAAACTATATAAATGTAAACTCTAAGTGGTAATCAAGCTGTCTACTGCCATTTTACAATTAATTTAAAGGGAAACTTACACATTGAGTTTTTCCAGGTTCTCTTGGGCATTGTGTTTTTCCCTCTCATATGCATATTCTAACCTTTCAAATTCTTTCTTGATCATTTCTAAATCTGAAAGAGCTTCTTCTCGTCTGTCCTTTTCCACATGCACAGCTTCTTCAAGTTCTCGAATTCTTAACTACACCAAGTGATAAAAAAGAAATTAAAGCAAATTAGGAAACACTAACATGATCTTTAGTGCTGTTCTATGGTCTGTTCTGCTTTACAGTAGAGTATATTCTACTAATTCAGTACAAAAACATATAAATATGTAAAAAGCATTCAACAAATGTAAAAATATAAGAATATATAAAGTTCAAACCAGAGACAAATAGTTATGATGATGAAAAGTACCTTCTGCTCTCATTTGGAGGTGTCTGAACATTTTCAGTTCCTATTAATACTGAAGCTTTCTAGGCAAATTATAGTTTTTAAATAGACTCATGAAGTGTGGGACTAACAATAAAGGCTACACTTTCTCTCAGAACAAAGCCTGTCCTAGCTTGCTCATGTATATAAACAAGGAAAAAGACTTTATCAATTATTCACCCATAAAACCCAAGTCTCTAAGTTTAAGGAATGTTATCCTCTCATTTCCTTTGTATGTTGCAGAAATAGAGAGGAAATAAAGCAAACTCAATCTTTTCTACTAGTTTAATTATCACTTTTAAAATTTAAATGCCTGCACATACAGAAGATCATGAAAATTAGAAAATAACTGACTGAAGAATGGCAATGCTTATTTTTGTTACCTAGAAAACAGGGAAAAAAAGATACCAAATCCCCTTCTTTTTTGCTTAGTTTTTCAGAAGTCCAGTAAATTTGTTAACTAATATGATATTACTAAGCAATCACCATTTCGTTTATTCAAACTTTTTTTTAATAAACCATACTTAAATTCTATTGAGTCCAACTATGTGTCATACAGTTTAAGAATACAAAAATTTAATGTTCAAGTATATATACCAGATTTATTCATATAATCAATCTTTACTGGTAACTGCAAGTATCATCATTTTGGAGCTGGAATGTACTTTGAGAAATTGTGTTTGAAACTGCAGTTTCAGGATGCATTAGGCTCTCACTCCTAGATAAGTTGGATGTATGCACTGTATCTCCAAATTGCTCTAAGCAGCCATTCAGAAGATACAGGGCAGGATATTTAAACAGTAATATAGTGTTTAACTATTGTGAAACATCTCCTTTTCCCTAACTGTTTAAATGCTAGTGGGAATTCTCAAACTTAAAAATGTGACAACTTATTTTATTATTTATTCCAATAACTTTAAAGTTTCCTGAAAAGCAGATACTCTTCTGCCCTTTTATGTATTTGTTTTTATGATTTTGACTGTAATAAATCTATTTAGGTTTTTCACTGGAGCAAGTGTTCCTCATATTTTTGGAGTGTTGTACCTTCATAACTTCCTCAACTGTTTTACTGTAAACTTCTATTAAATATTTAACAAAAAGTTTACCTGGATGATCTCTGAAGTGAAATTGGATGCTAAATGTGCTGCTCTCTCTGCTTCAATGTTTTCTTCAAGTTTCTTTGTTCTTGCTGCAGCTGCCTAAAAGTACATTTTGAGGTTATTTAAGTTCAGAGAGATGATAATATGACACCAAGTTTATTCAACTCATTAAGTATATTGGGACTCCATATACCAACCTGATACATCTGAACTACTTTGGAACTGTGACAACTCATAGGAAGAACCACATATAACAACATGATTTACATATACAGATTATTAAATTAATATTTTCTATTTAGTTAAATAAATTGATGTANAATCATTTTAGATTACTATCATAATGTATTTCACAAATTTTTATCATAAAATTTGTATCTTTTTCTTTGAGAAAAAAGTTTTCACTTTTTAATGTGACTCTGGTTTACCTAAATGCACATCAGGCCTCTTTTGACCTTTTTTTTAACAAAGAGCTCTAAACACAAGTTTCAACTATATTACTAAAAACATCTCTGTAAGCATGAATATAGGAACACTCAGGCCACAAAATTCCTTTTTTGAAGGGAAATCAGTTTTTTTTCCCTCTACTGCTTGTATGAGCAAGTCAGCACAAATACTTTTATGTACAGACCCCCATAATCCTAGACTGAGAGATGCAAACTCTGTCTTTTCCATCCCACTCTAGTACCTTGAGTCTCTGCCCACAACTTCACTGTGTGCCACCCACTTTATATCTTCTTAAACCCCCTCTTTCCCTAAATTTCACGAACTGCTATCCTTTATTTCACCTACTCATCAGTTCTCTGTCATCCAACACCATTCTTCTCCCAGACATTTTCTCACCCCAATATAAACTTCATTCAGCCAAGGAAGAAGACTCAGTACAGCGTATCCTTTTTCTGCCCAGGGAATATAGCAAGATCTTTCTTCCAGAAAACATCTATTACCATGGACACAGTAGATTGTGCTGAGCAGGAAAGGAATCNAAAACATCTATTACCATGGACACATGAGATTTTGCTGAGCAGGAAAGGAATCCCAGGCAATTTCATCTGCTCTCATACACTTCATCCCTTCTGTTTTCATTAGCTAGTTAACATTTTCCACAATCATTCAAAAGCTGAACATGAAGATTCACCACTGTAAATGATACTCAACTTCTGAACAGGAGTCTTAAAGATTGATCTATCTCACTGAAGTGAAAAATAATATTTTCATAATAATGTAAGTGTATACAGAAGAAAAAAATCTGTTCTAGCCCTAGTGCTTTCCTACACTCCCCCCAAACAAACAGGAGACAGGACCTCGCCATAACTATCATTTCCAACATTTTTCCTTTGGCAAATAATCAGTAACAGATCAGGTATTTTCTTTACCCATTCATATGGTTACTGATATGAACCTGCTATTAACAGAATACCAGGTCTGAACTTCAGGTTGGTTCGTGAAATTGCATCAGATATAATTGTTTTATACTGACTGAAAACTATATAAATGTAAACTCTAAGTGGTAATCAAGCTGTCTACTGCCATTTTACAATTAATTTAAAGGGAAACTTACACATTGAGTTTTTCCAGGTTCTCTTGGGCATTGTGTTTTTCCCTCTCATATGCATATTCTAACCTTTCAAATTCTTTCTTGATCATTTCTAAATCTGAAAGAGCTTCTTCTCGTCTGTCCTTTTCCACATGCACAGCTTCTTCAAGTTCTCGAATTCTTAACTACACCAAGTGATAAAAAAGAAATTAAAGCAAATTAGGAAACACTAACATGATCTTTAGTGCTGTTCTATGGTCTGTTCTGCTTTACAGTAGAGTATATTCTACTAATTCAGTACAAAAACATATAAATATGTAAAAAGCATTCAACAAATGTAAAAATATAAGAATATATAAAGTTCAAACCAGAGACAAATAGTTATGATGATGAAAAGTACCTTCTGCTCTCATTTGGAGGTGTCTGAACATTTTCAGTTCCTATTAATACTGAAGCTTTCTAGGCAAATTATAGTTTTTAAATAGACTCATGAAGTGTGGGACTAACAATAAAGGCTACACTTTCTCTCAGAACAAAGCCTGTCCTAGCTTGCTCATGTATATAAACAAGGAAAAAGACTTTATCAATTATTCACCCATAAAACCCAAGTCTCTAAGTTTAAGGAATGTTATCCTCTCATTTCCTTTGTATGTTGCAGAAATAGAGAGGAAATAAAGCAAACTCAATCTTTTCTACTAGTTTAATTATCACTTTTAAAATAATTTCACAGAAGATACTAATTAATTCTGGAAGTATATTGTTTTTAAAGAAATTTAAAATTTATTTAAACATTAAATGTGTGTTGTCTTTTAATAATGTCACTTTTATTTATAAAAATATTTGATAACCTTTTTCCCTGGTTATGTATTCAAACTTGATTTTTTGAGTCTTTTTGGGTTTATCCTGCTGGTCTGTTTCCATGTCATTCTACATATCTCAACAAAAAAGGGAAAACATTCCAACTCAAATGTAAGATTAAATAGAATGTCTTGTTCAAACGGATCACAAGTCTAACAGTGCAAAATACCAAGTCAAAATAGAGTCAGTAATGGAGTCATTCTGTAATACACAGAATAATATTTTGATGTGAAATAAATAAAAATAGTGTAAAGTAAAAGAAGCAAACTCCTCTTGCATTTTTCCTTCTTTCACAAGGCTGGAACAACTGGGAATACAACCACAGAGCTAAGAAAACTTTGAAAAACTGTTCTTAATAACACTTGAAGTTTGTCCTTGATGTTCCTTTAAATTCTCCCTTTGAGCAACAAGAACCCTGCCTTTCTGAAAACACGGAATATTCCACGCTATATTGCATATTCATGTATTAAAAAACCCACATCGAACCAAATGACAGTTTCTGATATACTGTTTGTCAGAGTTCTAAGATTCAGAATATCAACATTTTTACCTAGACTATTTCAGGCCTTAATCGTGTGATGCATTTCGCGGTTTCTACTGATGGAAAATTAAGGGAACTCACAAGAATCTCCCAAATTCATGTTTGGGAGACACTCAAATACCATGCTATGTGGAGGCATTGATATTCACATATATGGAAATGAAAGAAGTATTTCTTAAATGAAACAGATGTAAGAAAACAGAAAAAATAGACCTCAACACAAAGACCCTCATCGTTATTATTCTTGGCTCCTTAACACCTAAAAGTCAGTTCTTTGCCTCTAAGATTTGAATTCCTCATTTTGCATTCTAAAGACAATTTAGGAACTTCAAGAAAGAATCAATACAATCTGGGACCTGTTTAGATTAGTACAAACAAATAAGAAAACCTAGTGTGATAAAGTGTATCTTTAATTTCTATTTTCTAGAAAGTGAGATTAAGAGCTAGAATATTATTAGTATTTCAGTATCCAATTAATTCTTTCTGAACTATATTAAATTTTCTCTTTCACTGCAGGACAATGTTTTGGTAATAATAGTTAGGGAAAGACAGGAAATAAGGAAAGGAAAAATATAAGTGGAAAGAAATTGAAAGATATAATGGCTATGTTCCATATATATTTTATTGAATACAGAAGTTTCATTCTCTTCTCAATGAATGGAAGAGGACTAAAAATTCCTAGAAAAATAGTATCTGACAGTTTTGCTTACAAAATATCTTCCACTCTGCCTCTGTCTTAAAATAGCCTTCAGTTAATAGATATATGTGTTTTCCTAGAGCACTGGAAAGTAAATTTATGGCTATTTTTTGTCCTGTTTCCATATTTGAGAGGAAACACACCTTTGTGAAGGTTAAATTTAGCAAAATATGGTTAAGGAGATTGTATCCAAAGTAATTGTCACTGAGGAATGATGTATTATCATCCAAAGTAATTCTTAGGAAATATAATTTTCATATAATATAATTTCATTGTAACAACTTAATGTACATAAAGAAAGAAAACCGAGAAAATTATAGAAAAAAATTAAAAGAAAAAAGGAATGTTTGAAGATGCCTCAAAGAGGCAGTAAAATTAAGTCTAGAAATTGTATGAATGGTTTGACCAAATACGGAAAAAGAATATT